>JAMKPZ010000993.1:0-65261 GCA_024699675.1 Amphibolis antarctica | reverse complement strand
AAAAAAAAACTAAGAAATGACAAAAAATCAAGCAAATGTGCTTTGTCTAAACATTCCAGATGTTGTTTGAATTGCTTGTTTAAACAACAGTCAATACGAATGTTAAAATTAAAATTGGATGACATACAAAAATTAATATACTGAATTTATTTTCAATATGTTATTTTACGGCTTTCAGTGATGCGAATATTTCTTCTGTGAATATATGATGTAATTAATTAATATCAACAAGATATATTAAAATTAAATTCGATATGCCATTTTAAACGGTACTCGTAATAAAAATTACCGTAAATCTTTAAGATTTATAAAAAAATCTCATTAATTAAAATTTTGATAAACTTCACTTTTAAGAAAATATGCACATATTTAAGTTTTATTTGATAAAACCTATATAAAGTGAACCAAGAGTTCATAATTTTTTAACCGATACCAAAATCTCTTTTTATCTTCTTTTTTTACAACTATAATAAAAAAAATATTCTTATTATATTATTTATTAAAATATATATTTCATATAATAAATATTTCTACAAACATCATTTTTCAAACGAAACTTTAATAGGTGTTGTACAAGAGCACAACGACATTTCGCAAATAAAAGTAAAATATCCAGATATTTTTGCATTAGTGAGTTTTTCATAGATTGGAACTTAAATTATGCGATTTACCAAAGGTGGGATGTACAGAAATGTGAAGAACATCTAAATCAAAATCGATAAGAAGTTTCCTTTTATATATGGAAGCAGAACCAACCATTTGCTTGAATTAATACCTTTCAAAAAGTCATTAATTGGTAGCTTATATATCACCTAAACATAAATGTTTTCTTAGATATTCATGAAAACACAGCGATAATAATTTTAATCCATTTCTCAGCGATTGTTTTAACACTCTGCTACTACTGCTATATATATATAGTCATACAAATATCTTTATTTTTGTTACAAGTCTTAAGCTCATTGGAGGTTATTTTGTATGTAAATGAAGACTTACCTCCTGATCGATAAACAGGATGGAATATAGATGAATGGGAAGAGAAATAGAGAGAGAGAGAGAGAGAGAGAGAGGAGTCAAGCGAGAGATCGAAGAACAGACCCACAACAAATATGTAAGAAGGATGGGGCGGAAATAGGCAGGGTGGAGTGAGGGATGGGTTTCAGGAAGCTAAGAGTCAAATTTGTAGTACTTGTCCACTGCAACGGAGACCTCCCAAGTGCAGCTGAGTCCTTTGGGTACGACGACGAGATCACCGGCACCAAACTCCACGCAGTCCGAGGTTCCCTTGGTGTAAGCTTTCACGCTGCCCCTCAGCAGATAGCATGTCTCTTCTGCATCGAACTTGAGCGAAAACTTTCCAGGGGGACAGCCCCACCTTCGCGAAAGGAACGCCCCCCAAGAAGAACAGATACCATCAGTAAAGCATATATACACGCCCAAGTTGCAACTTGCAAGACAAGAGAAAGGGAAGAGGATGTTTGTTGTTGTAGATCATATCTAAGAGGATTGATAATTTAGGCATCATTTACTTTCTCTTATTCTTGATTTTTAAAAATACTTTTATTTTCATAATAAGATTCATATTTCTCGATATAATCAAGATTCTATTATCAAAATTACTTTTTTTTATTTTTTTATCTCAAAATTATTCACCTAAAAAACACTTTTTCCCACCCTAATGAAATTGAAGAACGATCCCTTAGTTAATCTTTCAATGTTCACGAGAACTAGTTCTAGGTTTAAATTTAGGAAAAAACAAACACGGCCATTATCACTGAAATCTGAGTGTAAGTAGTTGATCTTTTCTTATCTTATAAAATTAACCTGAGATTTAAACCTATGAGATCGATCGAGAAACACTCAGATTTTATAATGTCATCCAGAAAGAAAAAACAAAAATAAACAACTGTTGATTGCGGTGCAACAACAGTCCATTGGAAGCAATGAATCGAGGGGAAGAGCGCGCGTTCGCGTGTGTTGTTCAAGCAAACAGTGATTTCAAAGGCAAAGCTAACGGTAACATGCAAAGCCCACATTCCCTGAGATTAATTATCTGATGATGATCGACCATGTGGTTTGTCGTCTGTTATTTTTTGAAGGTGAAACAGATAGTTCTCATCTTGGTGTGAATGACACAAGCTTCGTCTAATGGCCAAGTAAAAGAGAGAGAGAGAGAGACTTACTTAGGCCATGACTTGACACCCAGCTCCGACAAGCGCGACTCTGGTGGGTTTCTCTCAACTTGGATGGTCGGCCTTGGACTGCCGCCGTCCGACCCCCTTGGATCCGACTGCGTCTCCATTGAACGAAAACAACAGGGAGCAGCAACACCAAAAGAAGAAGAAGAAGAAGATCCAGAAGAGGTGGAAGGTCTGGAATGAAAAAAAGACGCTGCGGTGTGTGTAATATATACCAGAAGGGAAAGACTGGTCATCTTGGATTCCCTCACGGTCTCACCATTACCATCTATACTATTTATAAAATATTAAACCGCGTCACGCATTTCTCGTGACGTGGCGTCGTATAAACCGTCCGATGGAAAAAACCTGCCGAAGCAACCGCACGATGCTGAGTTAGATAGGACGACGACAGTCGTGACAGTAACAGAGACGTGGTCAAACTTGGAGAGGGACAGAGGATAGGCATTGACACGTGGTATAATACCATTGGGTCAACCCGAAGTCTTGACCGTGATTGCTCGCTCCGTGTGGCTGCACCGATGAAGGCTGTTTTTTCTTTTTTCTTTTTTTTCGCTTGCCTCGTGATCTAACGATGGCTGATGGCTTACCGCACGCACGCCCGCGGCACGTGACGAAAACATGTTGGTCCCGCCCGCAGTGGTGTGATCAGAGAACGGACGGTGGAGATGCGTTGGGAAGTATGAACCTACCACATGGGTCGGACCGCTATCTTGTCAGTTGATTTTAAAATGAGCATCTGGGTTTCAATATTTGTATTAAGCTTAATTTGATTTAGATTAATGATCTTGGCTTGAACTTAATTATTCACAGAATTGCACACCTTAAGCTTGCCACTATTTGGAAGGAAAATTTCATAATTTCTTATGATTAGACAAAAGCTTGTTTATGAAAGTAAGAACATCCATTTAATTACAGGTTTTTTGAACTAGATCTAATTGATTACAATCATGAATTTATAGATTTTACTTTATAAAAATTTATAAATTAATTAAAAAAACTCACAAGTAATATAAAGGTCTAATTATCATTTATCGTTTTCAATATGGGACTATTATTTTCAATAGATTTTTCATATCAAAACAACCTATTTTATATTAGAGTTATAACCCCATCATCTAACACTTTAATAATTAATGTTTGAATCAAGTGCTCTCTTTGAGTCAAAGTTCAAAATTTGCACTTATCTAGGGATGTATTAGTTTCATCATGATGTGTTCCAGCTTCATCATGATCAATTGCAAGCTAACACCCATGCATGGATTATTTGTTACAAGATTGAAAATTAACTCACGGCACTCCACAGTAACAAATTTTGAAGTTGGAAAAAACAAATCGTACATACAATGAGAGACTTATAATTAATATTCAAATTAAAAGGATTTTAGAAAGGAAAAATATTGAAATAATTTCCCCAATAAATGTAATTTAATTATATATATAAATATATAAGGGATAATACATTCTAGTGGTACCTACAAAAAAATTGATTTAATAAATGCTTAATCTGAAAACTGAGAAGATTGATTTTTATCATATCATCTTCTTCCCTCCTAAATTTCTCCACCTCTCTCCTTAATTTAAAATTAAAATTTCAAAATTACTAAACTACATTATTTCAATGGAGAGAGTAAAAATTTTAAAAAATAACTGAAGTTTAGACACCTAAAGAATCAATTTTCTATAGGTATCACTAGAGAATTAGAACCTAATATATAATGCAATATCATACATGGTCAATTATATATACAATATCATTAGCTTGACCATAAATTTATGCTTAATCTTAAGCCTCATTTGTTTTTTCAACTCTAATTTTAACTCCAACTCAGCATAAACTCTTACGTGTTATCATCATCGTACAAATTATCACACATAAATTTTTATCTCATCATTTATTATGTAATTTTATCATCATTCATAAAATTATCTTCAACTTTAACTTTTTGCGGTTATTAAAATTGAAACTAAAACTAAAGTAGGATAAATAAACGAGCCCTAGCCTTTGTTTAGTTGACTATAAATGCAATGTAATTGAATTACATTTCTCGGTTAAATTACATTATTTAAGATTAAATTATTATAAGCATTGAAATATGTTTATAAAACATTGTGTTCTTTGGACGTCATTCAACTATTTAAATAACAGCATAATTGATAAAATTAGTTATTTATCCAATCTCATAATAATTTAATTAAATTACATGTTGGAACCGTGATGCAGACTGCGCGTAGGTTTGAGAGTTAAGCATAAGCTCAGGTTTGGACTTCTTCGAATTGCTCATTTGTGATTTGGGGTAGCATTTTGTTGGATTGCTGGAATATCCAGAGTTTTCGTGAAAGTTGATTTTGTATCTCTTATTGATTTTTGTTGTATTAGTATTTGTTTCAAGGTGTGTTCTCTTGACATGGTTTGTAGGCTTTTTCTTTTTATTGGTTTCTGTTATGTAATGGAATTTTGGTTTAGTCTTCCATCTTGGTTTCATTTAGTTTGATTGATTACATGTAGCTAGATTATGTTGAAAATTTAATGGCGTATGACAGCTAATAATAATAATAATCTAGCCGTATAATTGGATAAATGATCAAAATAACGGAAACAATTGAAAAAGGTTGAGCAAAAGAAAAGTCTTAGCTTATAGACAGAGAATTAAAAATAGATCCTTCAACTCAAAAAGGAAAATGCACCCCCTCGTACTCAGATATTGAATTATATATATATATTATGAATTTTATTTTATTATATATAAGAATTTTAATTTCACTCGTGATTTATAATGTGAATCTATTTTTTCAAACACACTTCTGAACTTATGAGTATATCATTAGATTACTTTATATAACATCTTATATATGATATGTGTGAACTAATTTTGATATCATTTAAATTTTACTTTAATAAAATCAATCAAGTAGTAAAAAAAATCAATGTCTCAACTTTACATATCATTTTCGCTGTAAAATTATATTTTTCAATACATATAAACTTCATTTTTCTCTTAATCGTGCTGCAATGCAAGCTTTCAGAAGGCTGAAGCAAAACGAAGAATAGGAGAAAGACACCCAGGATCTTTGCTTAATATCTTGTCTTAAAAAAAAATCTTCATATTTAATTTCATTAATATCCCATTAAACAAGTACGTCAAGATAAGATTTAAATTTAGGTAATTTAATTAAATATTTGATCATAAATAACTAGAAATACATAAAAGAAAATGTGCAGGGATTATGGCTAGCCTGTCATTGTAACGCATTAAATTATATACCATGGTATTTCATGACGTATTTATTTTTGAATTTAATGAAAAAGATAATAACTACAGCCGTTGCTTTTCCAACATATATTCCCCAGATTCATATGTATTTAAAAAATTAAAAGAAAAACGGGAAAAGAAGTTTTATACTACGCAAAGAAAGACACGCGGCATCTTTCCTTAATTTCTTGTGTTAATTAGTACGGATTGTCAGAGAAAAAAATCTTCATATTTAATTTCATTAATACCCCCATTAAACAAGTACAGTAAAAAATATATAAATTTAAGTAATTTAATTATAAATAGATAGAAATACATAAAAGAAAATGTACGGGGATTATGTATGTCATTGTTAATATCCTATTAAGATCGTGATAATGAAATCTAGTAAGATTTTTACTATATAGAGTTAGTGATATATAATATTTTTATCAAAAAAAATATATGAAAAGTAATTATACTGAATGTGAATTTTTGAAAATGCTTTTAAGAAAATAAATCACTGATTTGTATTCATGTATTAAAAAATTAAAAGTGAAAATAATTCACAAGAAAAATATTCGTTCTTTTTTAATATGTTAAATTAATTTTTACTAATTTTGTCAATATGTCACCCATGTTCTTGGTTGTTTGAATAAATTAAAAAAATTAATATTGATAAAAGATAAATAATTTTCGTTGACGATCGTAAAATGAAATTTAAATATAAGATAAAGGACAAATCTACGCATGCCGAACGAAAGTTACGAAACCCGCTGGTTTTTTAGTGAACCTCGGGAATCGTGCCGCGGTGGTAAACCTAGGTACTCCACCCTGGCTCGTTCCCAAACTTAACGCATTAAATTATTTACTATGGTATTCTACGACGTATTTATTTTTAAATTTAATGAAAAAATAATAACTACAGCCGTTGCTTTTCCAACGTACATATATTCCGCAAATTCAAATGTATTTTAAAAAAATTTAAAAAAAGCGGGCAAAGAAGTTTTATTCTACGCAGTGGATAAAGAAGTTTGACTCAAATTTCTCAAAATAGATGAAAATTTGAAGAAAAAAAAACAAATTTATACAAAAACAAGATAATAACGTATACTTAATACTTTAAACCGTTGAAATCACTGATTGGTCCCTTCGATTTATATCCGAAATAAACCATTAATTGCTGTGTTCAATGAGTAAAAAATTTTGAAGTAGACAATGACATATATTTTAAAATGGAAACTTTTGAGAGACTTGGGTCCCCCACCAATCGGTCCGCCGTCGGCGCCTATAAAACAGGCGGTACGTGGATGAATCACAGGCAGAACAAGCACAAGTAAGGAAAAAGATCGACCTGTGGGGAAGCTTGTGATCGGAGCAATGTCGGGCGTCGGAACACTTTGCTGTGTTGCACTGGTGGCCGTTTTACTTGTTTGCCACTTCCCGGGAGAGGCGATGGCCACCGGCCGGTATCTGGAGGGGGGAGTGCATAAAGATGGCTCATCCATGCGAACTCCCGCTAACCCCTACCACCGTGGCTGCAATCGCATCAGTCTTTGCAGGGGCGGCGGTCCGCCGCCGGACGGGCGTAAGGAGATGGGCGCGGCTGCTTTGTCGAAGGAGGAGGAGAAGGCAGTCGCTGCTCCTGCAGTTCATGATCATCTCAAGCGTTGATAACATTTGTGTTGGGTCAATGCTTCTACTTTAGCAGTGTAGTGTGATATCTTTCTACCATCTTTATCGTTGATATCTGTACGTGCTACACTCTTCCTAGCTACGTTCTAGTTATATGTTATAATAAAACCTAGTACTGTGGGTGAAGTCAACAGATTTCCTGGTGGTTTGCTGATATGAAAGCTCTTTGTTAACTCGCTGCTCATCAATGCCTTTTTTTATCCAATTAATTCATTCATGCGGCATTTGACATCATGAAATGCGTCTAGCTTCTCAAAATCAATCTACATGGTGTGAAGGCAACGTGTGAGTACTCCTTTAGACAAGCAAGAAACATTGCTTGATATACGTACGCGCGAGTCTACCTTGATTTTAAAAAGATACATCAATTCGTTGAGATTGTGAAAAACCAACAACATATATATGCTTCGCTTTACCATGAAATTAAGATGAGATCGTTGCAGCTTCGCCTCATGCATGCGTTTAGCATTGACGGTAGTCCATCACGCTGCTTTGATACAAATCAGCAAACCCAGCAGAAAACGGCAGAGCGCGGGCGCCGATCTTGTGACCGGTCCTCCTGCAATGCTCGATCTTGTCATTTGCAACATGTCCTCTCGGTCGTAATATACTCTCTGCAGCTACGGCCACACCGGCCACTTCACTTTCTAGCATCCATAGGTTTCGCATGCATGGCTACCCCCAACCCGGTGCTTGCGTTTCTGCAAGTCTTCGGCTTGTGTTTCTCGATGGCAGCGATTGCGTCTTCCTCGACCGTAATGGTCGAACCGGCAGAACCCTTAAAGGCAGAGCCAAGCATGGAGGAGAGGTACGAGAAGTGGTTGGCTACTCACGGACGCTCCTACGAAGACCCCGACGAGAAGGATAGGCGGTTCCAGATCTACAAGTGCAATGTGCAGGCCATCGATGAGTTCAACGCCCAGGACAACAGATCCTTCAAGCTGACGGACAACAAATTCGCTGACATGACCAACGAGGAGTTCAGGGAGAAGCTCATGTGCTTGGGAACCACCTGCGGCGGGGGCCGGTGCAAGGATTTGATCGGAGGAGATATCGAAGAGCCGCAGGAGCAGGAGCAGGAGCCTTTCATACTATCCGTGCCCGGAAGCCAGGATTGGAGGAAGAGCGGCGCTGTCACACGTGTGAAGAATCAAGGCCAGTGTGGTACGATATGTAATTTAATTTGCCAAGATCTTTTTATTAATTTATCTTAAATTTAAAATTTTGTCAAAATTATCTGTATATATAAAATTAAAATTTTGTCAAAATTAATATTTTTATTATTGTCTACGGTGGTTCTGTGCAGGATCTTGCTGGGCCTTCTCGGCGGTGGCGGCGGTGGAGGGCATCAACAAGATCAGGACGGGGAATCTGGTGGCGCTGTCGGAACAGGAGCTCGTCGACTGCGACGTGGAAGGCGATAACAAGGGGTGCGAGGGCGGGTTCATGACCGGGGCCTTCGACTTCATCGCGAAGAAGAATGGCATAGCCTACGAGGACGACTACCCCTACAGGGGAGTGGACGGAACCTGCAGACCACCGAAGTCGCCAGGGAGAACGGTGAGCATAAGCGGCTACGGCAGAGTCACGGCCAACAGCGAGGCCAGCCTGCTGACGGCCGCGTACCAGCAGCCGGTATCTGTGGCGATAGACGCCGGCGGTTTCTCCTTCCAGTTCTACTCCGAGGGCGTGTTCACCGGATCTTGCGAGCAGGAGCTCAACCACGGCGTGACGGTGGTTGGGTACGGGTCGGAAGGCGGGGACAAGTACTGGATCGTGAAGAACTCGTGGGGGACGGACTGGGGCGAGGACGGATACGTGAGGATGATCCGTGACGTCGATGAGGTGGGTGGAAAGTGCGGGATTGCGCGCTTGGCCTCTTATCCTCAGATGATGTGATCGATCAAGGGCTTCCAATTAATTAGTTCGCGCTTCACTGTTGATTGATTGATGGAAACTTCCTTGCTGCAACACTTCTTCTTCTCTCCATTTCGGGAGGGAAGAATCAGGAATGTATCAAATATTCTCGAAGTTGGACGCTTGTGTCTGATTTTGAGTGACCATAATAATAATTCGCCTTTCGTATTTATGAAACTGGTACCAGTCGATGAATGGCACGACAGACACAAGTATGTATAACAAAACCATAACCGGAAAAACAACCACCATGCTCCTCTAAAAACATATATATACATAACAATGCCACTACGTCCTTTTTGAGTGGGTAGGGGAGTGACAACCAAGCATCGACTTGTGTCGAATGCTGCCCACAATGTGCTTGTGGAAATGCTTCTGCCCACATTCACTACTATTTAATTAATTCACCATGAACTACTAAGATACAAAGTAAATATAGCCGAAAAACTTTACAACAAACTCAACCTGTGATGTTTAAAGGACGCGTTTCGAAATCACAGCATGTGGTAGCATGTCTAATGTGCATGGGTGTGCATTGCTCTTCCATGGAGAACTTGCCACATTGCAAGTATCAAGGCACACGATTAAAAATTGATGCAATAAATAATTTCGAATGTAAGAGCATGTACAGTGCATGCGCGAGATTATCCAACTCCACCGACTATATCATTCGAATTCTTTTGTTTTCCTTTTTCATAACTCCAGGCAATGCTTTACAATATTTAAAACATGAAAGTTGGGCAAACAAACAAGCCTCCTTTTGTTCAAGAAGTTTATACATACCGTAACTGCAATGATCACGTACGATCATTTGGAGACAATAAGGTTGTTCTTTTTCATGATCAATCTGAGATCCTCTCGAATCCTTCAAGTTAAATAAAGTCTAATTCCACGAAATTGGATCGTTGATTGTTAAATATGTGTTTACATTTCATCTCACCATGTAATGTATATTTAAGTAAAAAAATCAAAGAATAATGAAAATAAAAGAGAATATTGGATAAAGTTTCACATAGAATAAAAAATACAAAAATTGAATTTCTAATTTTTTTACTCATAATCAATTCATTTTAATTCAAATTGCTATATATATATATATATATACATACAAACATACACAACATGCATTCAGGCATGGCTGACTATGTAGTCCGTCACGCAACTTCATGAAAGCACACGTACAACAGATCCCGTAACAGAAAACACAAGCCTGCAACTTGTGAGTCGAAGACCTTAGAAAAATAAAGCCTAGTGATTCGAAAGTTTTATAATCACGCACCCTTTATATGTAGATCGAGAGAGAAAGAAGAAAGAAGTAGTTAGAGCTAGACATGCCACTGCCAGCTTCATCTTTCTTCTTCCCCATGGCCACACTTGGTTCATCAGTAATCGTACGCCCGCGAATGATCCTCTGGATCATGGCGGTCATGGCGTCCTCCTGCATGGCGGCCGGACCGGACCTGAGCTTGAATCCCACCATCGAGGAGAGGTACACGCGGTGGATCGCTCGGCACGGCCGTTCTTACCGAGACCCCGACGAGATGCAGGCGCGGTTCAAGATCTACAAGTCCAATGTGCGGCTCATCGACGAGTTCAACTCCCGGAACCACTCGTTCCAGCTGACCGACAACAAGTTCGCCGACATGACCAACGAAGAGTTCAGGGCCGCGCACTCGTGCCTGGGAAGCGTGGAGAAGCTTCGGATGGTCGTCGACGACGACGAGACAGAGGAGGAGGAGCCTTTGGTACTCTCCGTGCCTAGAAGACGGGACTGGCGGCAGCACGGCGCCGTCACGCCGGTGAAGGATCAAGGGCAGTGTGGTAATTAACCAACATGGAATTCACTAAGGACTTGTGGTGAATTAATTAATTGTCTCTGGGTTTAATTCTAGCTAGCTGAATTTTTTAAAATAAAAAATCTGGAATCGTGGGCGTTCAGGATCGTGCTGGGCATTCTCGGCGGTGGCTGCGATCGAGGGCATCAACAAGATCAAGACGGGGAAGCTGATATCCTTATCGGAGCAGCAGCTCATCGACTGCGACGTGAGGGGCCAGAACCGGGGATGCGAGGGTGGGTTCATGAGCGAGGCCTTCGACTACGTCAAGAAGAGGGGCGGCATCGCCACAGAAGCCGATTACCCTTACAGGGGATGGGATGGACAACGCTGCAACGCTAGCAAAAGGAGGGTGACCATTAGTGGGTACAGCAACGTCAGGAGCAACAGCGAGGCCAGCTTGATGAAGGCAGTGTCCTCCCAGCCGGTGTCCGTCGGGATCGACGCCGGCGGATTCGCCTTCCAGTTCTACTCCAAGGGTATCTTCTCCGGGTCTTGTGGGCAGCAGCTCAACCACGGCGTGGTGGCGGTGGGGTACGGGACTTACCGTCGCAGCAAGCACTGGATAGTGAAGAACTCGTGGGGCAAAGGTTGGGGCGAGGGTGGGTACGTAAGGATGCGGCGTGGCGTTCGTCAAAGGGGGGGCACGTGCGGAATCGCACGCATGCCCTCTTATCCTATCAAGAAGTGATGCGTTTAATTGCCTTGCGTAATTGTTTGATTATGTAATACGGTGATACCTTGAATCCATACAATATATATTTGGACTTAATGAGCACGATCTCCAGGATTAAGTGTACTGTGACACCTAATTTCGAGTTGTTCAAATTAATTAACGTGGATGACGAATTCAAGATAAGAAGTTTATTGGAATCAGAAATAAAATTAGTAAAAAAATTATTTTTTTTTAGTAAAATTGAATTAGACAAAAATGACTTTAGGAAAGATATGTTTGTATAATTTTTAGAATTAAACAAAATTAAAAATTTTAGTGATTCAAGCTAATTGAATAGAAGTAAGTGAAAAAATACACTTCATTTCTATCTTTTTCTAAATAGTAATAATAAAAATAAATTTAATTTAAATTTATCCATAAGTAATTTATAAAAATTAAATTTATTTTAATTTAATTTATATAAATTTCAATCACACGGACAAAACGAGAGAAGAAAAGATTTCGATGAGGAACGATTGGGCCCCAATCATCGCCCAGGAACAACGGGCCGTACTTGTTGTACGTTCGGTCCAGCCCACTCTATTTATGCCGCCTCGCCACTACGCTCCTTGCTTCCTCCCGCTGTTTGCGCTGAGAAGTGGGCGATCGATCGGAGCCGAGGATCGCGGGTGCGAGGGAAGCCAGGGATGGACGACGAAGAAGCGTTTAGGGCACGCTTCCCCCTCTTCTTCGGCAAGCAGACGAAAGCCTCCCAGGATCCCCACGCCGTACACGCGTCAACGCGCCGTACCACGCCCGCGTCCTCTACGACCGCCACCACTTCTAGCGCGGTGAATTCTTTGCCCGTGGCGGTGGGCGGTGAGGAGGAGGTGACGATTGGTCCACCCCGGTCTCCTTCTCCCGGTTCGGGAGAAGAAGAAGATGATGATGCAGTGATGATTGGGCCTCCCAGGTCTCCTGCTGTGGTGGACGATGGGGAGGTGACTGTTGGCCCGCCGCGGCCTCCTCATCGTCCTCTTGGCACGGGAGGGGAAGATAGTGGTGATGAAGTGATGGTTGGCCCTCCGAGGCCTCCTCCTGTTGTTGGTGATGGTTTGGATGGTGGTGGTGGTGATTTGACTGGGACTCCGCGTCCACCTCCGGCTTCTGAGTGGATGGATTCGGATGATGCTGATGACGCTTCGGATGATGAATTTTTTGAAGGGTTTGGTGCGGAGGATTTCTTCAGGATACCGATCACCAACGAGGTGGTATTCAAAGGGCATTCAAAGGTGCGTGCCTTCTTTTCAACTCGATGGTTAATTAAACCTAGTGAATGCACCTTTGAGCTTACTGTGCAATCTGTAGTTTTTTTCTTATTCGAAATGCTGAAGTGTATGGTATTATAGCTTAGTGAATCCTTGTCGGAGCAAGGAGGGTGATTTCTTCCTGCACCATCCTATGTAGTTCCTTATACCATATAGAGTCTAGTGGTACAACGAAGTCGTTGATTTTTATCCCTCTTCGCGTATTAAGTGGCTGGAAATTTATCAATTAAGTGGCTGTATTGTTTCTCTAGAATTTAACCCTCTTAAACATATTTTCTTCACTTTTTTTCATGTTTGATCTTATTTATTGAAAGTTGATGAATATCAAGAGAACTCCATTGCTAGTGTTTTTTAAGTCTTCTTCCTATCTATAAACTGCTTTTATATGACCTGAAGGTAAAAACATCCTTACTCGTGGCAAGTGCAGGTTGTTTCTGCAGTTGCTATTGATCACTCGGGATCAAGAGTCCTAACTGGTAGTTATGATTATACCGTTCGTATGTATGATTTTCAAGGAATGAACTCAAGGCTGCAGTCATTTAGAGAACTGGAACCCTTTGAAGGGCATCAAGTTCGTAGTCTAAGTTGGAGTCCAACATCTGACCGTTTTCTGTGTGTTACTGGATCAGCACAAGCCAAGGTATTGTAGTAATATTTTCTGTCACAATTTGGTGATTGAAGATCTTTTCGTTAGTTTGGATGATATATGGCTAGTGGTACCATCCTTTTGTTTTTGATTCAGATCTATGATCGTGATGGACTCACTCTAGGTGAATATCTAAGGGGTGACATGTATATTCATGATCTTAAGAATACCAAGGGACATATATCTGGTCTAACAGCTGGAGAATGGAATCCTAAAGAAAAGAACACAATTTTAACATCCTCAGAAGATGGATCTCTACGCATATGGGATGTATCCGACTTTAAAAGTCAGAAGCAGGTAAACAATTTCTTCGTATGTTGTCTGACCCAGTCTTTTTCCTTAACTAAGTATGAAAATGCCATTCTGATGGATTTAGAATTTGAATTGATAGATTATCTTATTCCTTTTTTTTTATGTTGATAATATATGTTTATTTGTTAAGTAGGTTATCAAACCAAAACTTGCTAGACCAGCAAGAGTTCCCGTTACCTCCTGTGCATGGGATCATGAAGGGAAACGGATTGTTGGTGGTATTGGAAATGGTTCAATACAAGTAAACATGCATTCCACTCTTTAAGCTTTCAGTTACTGACTTATAACTACTAATCAAAAGTTTTCCTGCTGTCAAACAAGGTGCTTCTTTATCTTAGTATCATTTATTTCCTACTAAGGTTCTTGCATCGTGTTTTGTAGATATGGAACATTAAACCCGGTTGGGGTAGTAGACCAGATATACATGTTGAGAAAGCACATGAAGATGATATTACTGGATTAAAATTTTCTATAGATGGTCAAGTTCTTCTTTCAAGAAGCATTGATAAAACTCTAAAGGTGTGCGTATTTATTTTCTACCTACCGTATTAATCCTTTCAAAAGCTTTGTTCTAACTACCAACTAAGCCAATCTTCTGTAGGTGTGGGATCTTCGGAAAATGAAAACTCCAGTTAAAGTTTTTGATGATCTGCCAAACTACTATGATCAGACAAATGCTGCATTTAGCCCTGATGAGGGATTAATATTCACAGGAACTTCTGTTGAGAGAGAAGGAACAACTGGAGGTTTACTGTGTTTTTTTGATAGGAAGAAACTTGAACTTATATCAAAAGTTGGAATTTCCCCAAATCAAAGTGTTGTCTGTTGTGCTTGGCATCCAAAGCTCAATCAGGTGAGTTCATCTCATTCGAGGTTGTGTCCAAGAAACAAATTAAATTTGTAGAGGGATCTTTCATTTGTTATTGACAAGTTACCTCACCGTAAATTTAGGTGTTTGCCACAGTTGGTGATAAGAAAGTGGGAGGGACCCATATATTGTATGATCCTTCAGTCAGTAAAAGAGGAGCACTTGTATGTGTTTCTCGAGCTCCAAGGAAGAAATCAGTCGATGATTTTGAGATTCAACCTCTCATTCACAATCCACACGCACTGCCCCTATTCAGAGACCAACCCAGTCGGAAGCGTCAACGTGAGAAAATTCTCAAAGACCCACTTAAGGCACACAAACCTGAATTGCCTGTTACAGGTCCCGGTCATAGTGGAAGGCTTGGTACCACCAAGGGAAGCTTGCTGACCCAATACCTCCTAAAGGTAAGTTGAGAATCTCATGGATGGGGTATTTCATTGCTGTGCATGTAGTTTCTTTTTTTTTCTTTGTTAGGGTAACTTGAGCAGTTGCTTATTCTTCGTTGTTAATGGTTTGATTACAGCAAGGGGGTATGATCAAGGAGACGTGGATGGATGAAGATCCAAGAGAAGCTATACTTAAATATGCCGATGTGGCATCGAAGGACCCAACATTCATTGCACCTGCTTATGCAGACACTCAGCCGGAACCTGTTTTTGCGAAATCGGACTCAGAAGATGAAGAGAAATAACTACCACACCACAACGTTTTTTTCCTGATTGCCATGCAATATCTTCAGTTTTCAGCGCTGAGCACCTTATGGTGAGGAGTTTGGTGTTTGCACCGCCCCGACCCATCACAGTAGCCAGTTAAAGGTCTCAGTTGTCGAAACATGGAAAGCCGCATGTTTTTGATATTTGCATCATAGAAAAGGTAGCAATTGCTTTAATGTAAATTGCTCATTCGTATCCACATGGAATATTGCTTGTATCTGTAAATTGGTTCCATACGGATGTTTTATCTGGCTATTGTGTATTGTAGGATCCTAAATCGGCATCGTCCTTTTTCCTTGTAAATGGATGCCCCTGAAGCTTGAAAAAGTTTAATTTCAAGCTCTCACATTTCTAACCAAGATGATTGGAAGACCTGGACAAACAAAATTTTATGTTTTAATTCTAAATCCTGGAAAGCCAACTTTGATAAATATTTGGTGATGATGTTTTTTTGGAAAATGTGGAAACTCCGTTGTTGTATAGTTTTGAATGGTGATAAATTTTCATTTTCTAAAGGAAAATGCAGATGAATAGGCATCTTTGATTTTTACAAAGTTCATGGTTTATCAGCATCAAAAGAAGTTTACGTCTGACACTAAGGGTTAGATGGATGAAGTCAAGAATACAACACTTCAAATTAAACTTTGACGCGAGTTTGGTGAATGGTAAAAGCTTTGGTGGGTGGATTATGCGTAATCACAAAAGTAAAATGATTGTTGCTGGTTGTGTTAGGTTATGGGTTGCGTCTCTTTTGGAGGCTGAAATTGAAGCTTTAAAGGAATGTTGCAACCATCAATTTCTACTAGATTATATGAAAGTTGAGGTTGATTCTCAACAGTTAGTTGATTCAATTTTTAATAAATGTTACCTTTTATCTGAGATTCATAATGGCCGGTGGTATTTACTTACTCTTATAGAAAAAATGTTGAGAATTCAACGTGTTTACAAAGAAGCCAATATTATTACTGATGGCTCGTAAATTTTTTGACTCTTTGACTAAGTTGCCTACTTTTGTTTGAAACTGTATTATTCTGGATGAATAAAACATTCCAAATTTCAGGAATTATTTTCCTAAGACAAATTTGAAGTCTATCACTTTTTTCTGTATTTAGGTTGGTATGTCAACCTAAGTAAGGTTGCCCCTGTCCGATGTTTATTAAGGGTATTTTTGAAAAAAAGCCTTGACATTTGAATTGCTTCAAAATTTATAATCTTCCACTAGAACTGCCCAAAATTTGAAGAATGGATTGTTGGTGTGTCTTGATCGCCTCAGGACTCTCATCCATAGCTTTGTAAATTGTAACTTTGGGCGGTAGTTAAAAAATTCAATAGCGATCTGGAGCGTAGAAAAAACTTCCAAACAAAAAAAGGTGAAGACTCTGGGTGTCCTATTTCATTGTTTGTAGTCATAAAAATGCAAAGAGTTGGTCATTATATTATTCTTTTGATGATGGTGAATGTCGGCTGATAACAAATGCGTCAAAGAAATGTTTTTTAATAAAAAAAATGCATCATTGATGGATAGTCTTGTAAATAAAATGCGTACATGACAACTACACATTTATACCTATTCTTTCCGCCGAGTAAAAAGGCAAGCAAACAGTGGAAATTTGCATTTTTGAAAATAGCAAAAAATTAAATATAAATAATTAAAAATTAAAAATTAAATTTATTATTATATTTTATTAATTTTAAAAATACAAACCTTCCTTATTAGTCATTCTTTCTTAAAGCAGATAAAAAATAAATTACACCATCTAACAAAAATAAATTATTTGAACAGAGTAGTGATATTCTTAACTCTTAGGTTTCATTTGAGATTAGTTTTTGTCTAACTCTAAGAGTAGAATAAAATTAACGTTGAGATTAGTTTCATGAATAGAATTAAATCTATATATTAATTAAAATATTAAAAATTTATATATTAAAATTTATATGATAACATAAAACTAATTTTAAGAATCGATCACAAATGAAACATTAAATTCCACTGTCAGAATCCGTGTATCCATTGGTACGGGTGGAGAAATTTCACCCTTATATTATCCGCAAATATATGGGATAAAGAACAAATCATGTACATTTTTTTATTAGATAATTATAAATATATGATAAAAAATTTACTTGAATTAAAAAACTACAACTCATCAAATCTCATAAAATTTATCAATTCTCTAAATTTCAAATATCTATTTTAAATAAAAAACTAATAATGAATATAGTTCGAATTAGAATAAAACTTTAATTCGAAATTGTAATTGACTAATTATACAATAAGATTGTAATTTTCAAAAAAATAATTCAATTTAATTAATAACTACAAGAAAAAAATTCCCGTAAGAACCTATAGGAATATCATACAGTTCGAACTTTAAGTGGGCAGACCTTTTTCGCTCTTTTTTCTGATTTAAATTAACATAGAAGAAGTCTTCGAAATTCAAATCAAAACAAATTTCAAATGTCAGAAGTAAGAGAAAAGAAAAGGAAGATCGGATATATTACATTATCAAAGTATAAATCTCTCTATATAAAAATAACATAACAGATACAAAATAAAACACTCTTCTCAAATTAAAACATTGCAATAAACTCATACAAACAAAATAGAGTATCTATCAAATCTTAATTGACAACCCAATAACAAGTATATACTATTTTGTTGGGGATATTGATTTCATTTAATAACAAAGTGTTTCAACTTTAACAATCGTAGAAAGTTGGAATTGAAAATAATTTCGCTAACAATGTTAAAATTACATAATAAATTGTAAGATAAAAATTTATATATGAAAATGTATATAATAACAATGATATGAAAATTTGTGAAAAATTAAAAAATTTCATTCCCAAATGAAGCCGTTATTAGACTTAATTAACATATGAACACTTGCACATACTACAAAACTTCCATAAATACACTCAAATACTATCATCAACCATTCGATAACAGAAATTTAATGTAAATTGTTAACTTAAGGTATTCCACAAATTCCAAATCCCATAGATAATACAATACAAAGTGACAAAACAACACTACTGTAACATTAAGACTCACAAGAGGTTGGGAGTAGTTCAGAAAAGGGTGACAGCTAAGATTCTCTCCTCCCCATGTAAGGTTTTGTACTTTAAACTCTCAAACCTTCAACTTTAATACCATGTTAGAAATAGGAGTAAGACGATGAAGAATTAGATATATTACATTACCAAAGCATAAGCCTCCATATATAGAAACAATACAACATATACAAAATGACTTAACCTATGTAGAACTAAACTTACAAAACAAACCTTATACATATTGACTTTAACATTTGCAATTCCTATAACAAGCTACCATTCCTATATTGAGGTGCAGGTAGAGCACAAGCCTATGAACAATACAGTTTAGCTAAGAAAGCACAATCTCTAATTTGTATAATGAATAAGACATAAATAAACTACCACACCAAGAAACGATAAATGTATGGCAATGTAAGGGCCACCAGATGAACCAGACTTTGCTTGCTAATACAGTCCTATTCGTCACACAAGAAAATGTTAGAACTTGAGTTCTTACCACGACAAATGGATGTTAGGAGTGATATGATGAATATGAGAGCTTGCTTAACATCTTTCATCACCCTCCCACATATCCTTCTCCTTTGGGCCAGTTGGTCCTTCCTCCCTATATAATTCAACTGGAAGCTTGTCAAAGATGCTTTCCACCGAGAATCTGAGATAAAATGGCAAGAAACTTATGATCTTGTCGAACTCTGACTTTGAACCATAATATATAGTTGGACCCCATTCCCTCATGTATTGCAACCAAAAAGGCTCGACCACAGCATCTTCAAGATATTCTGCAGCGATAATTCGATACTTCACACTAGAATCCACAAAGAGATCGCTTCTCGCAGCATCATTCCTAATACCTATTCCAAGACTTGAAGAACCTTGGAGGTAGTTCCCAGGATGTGGGAAACTTGCATGGCCACTTTTTGAAGAATACACGATGGCTTTGTTCCCTTCAATGTACTCCAAATTACAGGCATCAATCCACTCCCCACCACTGTGCTGTGAGAAATATATTTTCCATAATTCACCTGTGAAATTGCTCACTCGAATTGTGAAGTGCTCCCAGTCTCCAACATGCTCCCCAACCTTGCTGAATGAAAAATTAAGCACCCCAATCTTGAGTGTGCCAGGGCCATTAAAGGGGCAGAATACCCACATTGCAATATCAGTGAAAGTTCCTCCAAGAGCTGGTTTGACATGAACATAGAGTTCTGCACTCTCCAAATTGCCACACATCACATAGCTCCTTGAGTCGTCATCTGGCAAATCAATCCAGTACTCTCCATCATTTTTTCCACCACAGGGAAGATTTGAGCCCTTTGAATCAATGGGCACGCCTGCCACAACACCCTTTTTATATAATAAAGCTCCATTTTTAAAGAACCACGAAACTGATGATGGCAAATAACTTTCTTTTGGATGGAAGAAGACAGTAGGCCCATATTCACCGATGAGAGCATGGACCTGGTTCATATTTGGCATTGCCTTCAGAGAGAAATTTATGTTTTTCAAGCAAGCAATGTCCAGTACATCTTCAGAACTTCCATAAGAACTGCAGAAGAGTGTACCTACTGACAACCCTTTTTCCCACATTCCCCTTTGACAGGGTCTAGTGCTCCAAACACATAAAGGAGACTTTGGGAACACATCTTCAGTGGCAAATACAAGCGCATCAATCTCACAATCATCTGTAAGATCAGCTCTAACGCATCTTACTTCATCAAGAGAGGGTTTTTGGTGTTTGCTTGTGACCAAATAGCCAATGGATTTATATCCCTGTGGTGCACAAGGAAACCAGAAGCAAGCACCACTTGCATCATCAGCCCAATCATCAGTACACCAAACAAGTCTGTAATCTAAAGGTTCACAAAGAGCAGGCTGATTTGGTCCTCTAAGTTCTTGTTGAGTTTCATTTGTTTCAGTAGAAGACACTTCTTTTGCCACAAGAACGAAACCGTGCAAAGGCTGGTCATTTGGCTGACCATAGTGACCAAGGCTGAAAAAACCATCAGGTATTCCAACAGGTTTGTAAAATGTGGCACCTTTGCTCTGCTCTCCCAGAACACTACAGCTCCAAATACGCTGAAAACTTGTGATTTGTATAACTTCTAATTCTCCTATAGATATTATTCCCTTTGCAAATCCTTCACCTGGGAAGACAGCAATTAGCAACACCATAAGAAAATCAGTACGCAAAAACATTGTGTGAAATGTGAGAATAACAGGCAAACAAATAAGATGGTGTTTGTTTCATACATGTATGAAATTTCTTAAATGAAGAGAGAGTAGAGATCACAATTGGAAACAAGCATTCAGAATGCAACATAAAAAGAAGGTATGGAGACCATCCATATCCCTCATGTCAACATCTTATGAAGTTAGTTTTGTATGATCAAACCTATCATGACTAGTTTTGACCCTTAGAAGTACATATGTAAAACTCGGGCTTATTTGTGCATGATGGGAAATCTAAAAATAATGAAAATGGAAAGTTTGAAAAAGTGTTGTTAGTACATGTTACAGAAAAATTTAAAAAATCTGTAAAATAAGGAAGTTTATGAAAAGTAAACAAAATTTGTCAAATTGAAGTATAAATAACTCTTAAGTACAACTATTTAAATAAAACTTCAAAAGTATCCATACAAATTGATTGCAATTTTAATTAACTCAAAAATTTCATCCTTCCTACATAGATATGGTGACGTCTTCATTGGCAACACAATGATCTAGTTCCTCACTGATTTAATCACCTACCCTAATCATTCCCTAACCTTAACCTAAACAAATGACAAAGTAGAAATCAACTCTAAACCCAAACGATTGTCTTGTAATTAAAAAAGGAAAAAGTAGGAAGCAACCCCAAACCCAACATAATAAGTAGAACAACGGAAAGGGTGGATATGCAATGTCAACGTTCACCAAACAGGTGTGTGCTGTCGATGAAATTGAAGACAGGTACCTTCATTTGATGGATGTACGACGTCAACATTTGAACAACAAAGGTAGCCAAAGGGTAGGGCTTGCTTCTAGGCATTGGTCTGAACGATGGACACGATCATTGGGCAACAGGTTTCAGGGTTGTTCGCAGGAAGGCAGGTAGCACATGAGAGAGGGGAGAAGTTGGGCTCACAATTGAAGACTTTTTGAGATTTCAAAGGGAAGAGGTGAGAAAATCCAGAAAATCTTATTATTTCTTTCTTTCTTTCGCATATGAAATTTCCAACATCACAAACACCCTCAAACTTCATTTTCCTTTTCAAAGTTCTCTTTTCCGAACTTTTTTGACGAGTACAATTTCAACAAGCACCACTATGGAAGTTATACTTGGGCTTGTTGAAAATTTGCACTGGGAAATGAGATTAAACACATGCATTTATTCATAAGAGCCTGTTTATGTGCACCAAAAATCTAAGAAACAGAAATGTAGAAAATTAAAATTAAGAAATAAAAAAAAAATTTATGATTGTTTGTGTATGTTGCGAAAATTCCATAAAATTAATTTAAACAAAATTTATAAATATTCTATATTTTAACATTTCAAACACAATTTTATTTTAACTTCAATAATAATGCATTGATAATGAAAATTAAATTACATTTATTATAATTTTATTTTTACAAAACGTAATTTCACAAAATTCATAAGGTAATATTTCACAAATTTCAAGTTCATTATAATTGCATATATTAACCTTGTCTATATTTAATATTTTTTAAACTTATACTTACATGTATTTTACAGTTTCAATTTTTTATTTTTTTTATTTCTCTAACCCTTACTTCATCTTACGGCGTAAAAGGAGAGACGTTGTTAAAGTAGAATCAAGAGTCATGTGGTGACATAGGTCAAGGGGTGAACAATGAGGCAAGTCGGAAATCCATGAGGTTAGAGATTTTTTGTGAGGAGTGAGGTTGGAAATGGATTTTGACACAGTCGTGAGTCCGACAAAGGTCAGAAGTAGTAGAACTTTCACTAGAAGTCAATGGTTACGACAATGTTGCATGATCTTTTGCATAACCATTGATAGAAAACTGTCAAGGGAAGTCAAGACTAGTAGGACAAGAATGACAAAAGTCGAAAGAGATCAAACAAAAATCAAGGAAGTGTCGACTTTCACATAGCCAGAAGTTCAATAAAAGTCGACAGAGATTGAACAAGACATATGAAGTCAAAGAAATGCATTGTGATGAAATTTCCATCAACTATAAAGATTTTCCAAACTCATGGTAAAAAATGACGAAAAAAATCTATACTTACAATGATGGAAAAATTTAAATTTTTTCACATTTTTCACGATACATAAATACTTGAAAATCCATAAAAAAAATTTACAATTTTCTTTTATAAGATTTTAAAGGATCACAAATCCCCTAAAATATGACATCTAAGATGAAAATTTCCAAACACTAATTTTAAAAAAAGAGGCAACGACTGCAACGGAAGGAAGAAACTTCAGAAATATTCGTCCAGGCCAGCGAAAGTGTGTCTTGTGAACAGGTAAGCAGCAAGCAACCTACGAGCTATAAACAAGGAGAAGAGCTTTGTGGGAATTCGACCTTGTGAATGAAGTCAACAAAAACCACGACACCGATCAGCTAAAACAGCTACAACAACAATCAGGCATATCGAACCAAGATAAAAGGGATTCAACAAAAAGGAACGACGCATTGCAATGTAAACACAACCCAACCGCAGAAATCGGTTGCAAATCACTCATTTTTACAACCTCAAAAAAATCGCTCATATTTAAGACACGGTTCTGGGCAAGAATCTGGAAGACGTCAAAATCAAGCCATCAATCCAAGAGGGATGCAATCCAAACACGAATCGAAGGAAGAAAGAAAGGAAGACCAAAACGGAGGTCAGAAAGAAAAACAACGTTGATGCCAGAGTTACCATCACGCACCTTCAGGCCATTCCGTAAGCGGCGCGGGAAGCGAGAAAGCAGGAGGAACCTCGTCGGGCTCTACACAATCCGACCCACCATTGCTGCTCCAGCAAAAGCAGTGCCACCCCAACATCTCCTCGATCCCCACCACCGCCGGCCAGCCGAGGAATGCGCTCCTCCCCCCCCACTCCCCACTCCCACGCCCTTCACCCACCCTAATTAGCTGGTATACCTTCCCTATCAAACACGCAAGGCGGAGATGGAGATGTCGATGAACCGGGACCGTTGAAGGAATCCCATTGAACTGGTCATCGGTGGGCGGTGGGAGGCGTCCCCGGCCCCCCACTCGAATGCGACGTTTTGGGTTCGCCTCAACTCTCTTGCCGTTCACCGGGCCGATTTTGTTCACGACGAGGTGGTTCGATCTGGACTCCGGACGCGATTGTCGAAGGGAAAGAGGGTGGCCGGCGGCGTCCCCAAAAAGGCGGGTACGGAAGTAGTGGTTGAAGAAGGCGCTCCCGCCGACTATACAAAAAAATACAAAAGAAAAAAAAGCGCTCCCGTCGGCACGTAAAAGGCTCGATGTAGCGCTCCCGCGGTCCCGCCGTATATTTTTGACTACAGTACAGGTGACTTTATGATAATTTTATTATATTAATATATTTTTTAAATTTAATATTATAAATTTTAGTTAAAATATTATTTTAATAGTTATATACGTAAAATAATTAAGAAAAAGTAATTCTTAGATGAATAATTTTAAGATAGAAAGAAAAAAAAAATATTTTGATAATAAAAATTATGAAATAAGTAAATTAGGAAATATAAATGTGGTTACGAAAATAAGAATACTTTTGTCGAATAAGAGTAAAAAGAAATAAATGATATATTTGTTAAAAAAATATTTATTTAATTATTTCACATAATAATAAATAATTTTTATAAATACATCATTTTAAAAAAAAAATTCTAAATTAGAATTTTTTTTTTTTTTAGGTAAGGATGTTCTCATGAATACCATGGATACATTCTATTTTAATATTAGAATTAAATTCAAAATTTATTTCATGAAATAAAGTAAAAAAAACTATGCTACTCATTATTTTTTAATTAGATCCTGATGATGAGGGTTAGTGTAGGATGTATCCAATGATAAAATGGGTTGATTATGTGATTATATATGCAAGAATCACTAAAGACTTTTGAAAATCATGGTATGTGTATTCAACAGACATGTACGAGTGCATCATCTCATGGGCATCCAGGTCAAGGTGTGCAAAAAAAAAACGATGTAGTGAAAGATACGAGCAGCAGAAAACAAAGAAATCTGAGAACATACGTAATACGAGGAGCGATAGTTAAGAAATGATTAATATAATGACAAAATATTTGTCTACTAATCTAAGATGTGATGTGATTGATTGATTGATTAGCATAAATAGTCTTTAGGATTGTACACCGATCTTACTTTTTTTATTTTATGAGTGAGAAAAAGTAATTTTAGATGAAAAAAGAAGAAGAAGGCAATTTTGATAATAAAGAGTAATTTTAATGTTATATTTTAAGCTTATCCATGATGTTTGAGTATTTCTTCCGTTTTCTCTCCTATGCTTCTTTTTCAATTTTCCATTGATCTTGTGCTGAACTCAGATGTTGTGTTCAGGTTATTAACTTTTATCTTCTCTTTTCTATTGTTTGTGTATAGAGATCATTTTTTGTAACAGTTATTGGATCTACTATATAAAAGGATCTACCTCACATTGTATTTATATCTTTGGTTTTTTACAGGATGAAACGTCTGAGGAATAAGAATTAGGGTTTCTTTCTCTACTTCTACTTCCACATCTTTCATTGAAATAGCGAAGAAGACGACACTATTTCCACCTATTTGACGTTATGACCTTTTTTTGTCATAGTATCAGAGGGAGGTTCTAGATCAATGTTCTGATTTCCTTCCACACTTGGTGATATCTCTCATCCTTTCTTGGTCGATCGTTGTATCGATACCTTTCTTTTTTTGTTCGCTCTTCGCATCAATGTTATTCCACCATTTTTTTTGGTCGACTATGGCGAACAATAGTAGTGCCTACACCGAACAAACTCAAGATCAAAATATGGATCCATTTCATATTACAACTTCTAATTATCCCGCTAATATGCTTGTTACTAAGTGGTTATCTAGAAACAATTATCCTACCTAGAGTCATGTTATGAAAAATGCCCTAAATTCTAGAAACAAATTTGGGTTTGTCGATGGTTCAATTTCCCAACCATCAAACAAAACTGATTACAAGAAATTTAAACCATGGGATAGGGCTAATGACATGGTGTCCTGGTTAATGAATGCTTTGAAACCTAATATTGCTAATAGTGTTGCCTACATGGATAGTGCCAAAGACATTTGTTGTGGAATAGGTTCTATGAAACCAATGCATCAAGAGTGTTTGAGTTACATAGATCTTTGGCAAAACATACTCAAAATCAGTCCTCAGTGTCTGCTTATTTTACTAAATTGAAAACTCTATGAGATGAACTTCTCATCTATCAACTAGTACTCAATTGTACCTATGGTGCTATACAAACTTGTACCTATAATGCATTAACTAGCTTCTTTGAAAGAAAGGAAGAAGAAAAGGTGATGCAATTTTTACTGGGCCTCAATGACTCATACATTGCTATTAGGAGTTAAAAACTATTGAACACACATTTGCCTAACTTGAGTAGAGTTTATAATCTTGTGTTTCAAGAGAAGAGGCAACAAGGCATTATAAATGACTTCAACAATAATGATAACATTGCCCTAGCTATTAACAAAGGAAATATTGGTCATCCAAATTTCCAAAATATAAAATAATTCCAACAAAATGCCAACGCTCAAAACAAACAAAAGAACAAAAAGAGATTTTACTGCACTCACTATGAAAGTGTGGGACATACTATTGATAGGTGCTATAGAGTTGATAGGGTTCCCCCCAGGATACAAACTCCACAAAGTGTTGGGATTTTCGCAAGATCGCTCCCAAAATCCCTTTCTATAGTTACTTGTGCATTCGTCCTCTTCAACATAGTGAGATGGAGAAAGAGAAAGGAACAACATGCATAACACAGGTTTTACATGGTTCAGCAACCTTGCCTACTTCACGAAACGGTAGTGGGACTCTTGCTACTTCAGCTCACAAGCTTTTGATATGTACAAGTGCTAACTTACAACCACTACAATAGCCCTCTCCTCTCACACACACACAACACAATCTTGGACGAGCGTTGTTTCTCTCTCTTCACGAACGCCGCCGCCGCTCTTCCTCACCAAGCCATATGTTCCACTTCAAGGGTTACAACATACTCTATATATAGAGCAACACAACAAAAACACTAAGAGTACAGGAAATCCTAACCGTCGATCTGAAACCATCATCTACAAATCTGACATGGTTGCCTTCAATCCGACGGCGAGCTGGATCCTCCTAGCAGTTGCTTGAATGCCTCCGGCGGCTGGTCCTCCAGCCACTCCTCACTTTTGCTACTAACCGTAACTCTACGATCTTAAGTCTACGACCCATCGTAACTTTACGACATTTAGTTTATGGCTTACCGTAACACTACATCCTTCGCAAGCCTCATCTGGTTCCATCACTCGGCTGTCAATCTCCCACAAATTGCTAGTCCTTTGACCGAACCTCTAGCTACACCTCCACTGCCTCTTCTAATCCCTAGCATTCCAGCCGACTGCAAGTGCCAGCTACCATCTCTTGTCGGTCAATTGCCACCTGCCAAACTTGGCTGCTGCTTGCCTCTGCCTTCCACAAGACAGGCTTCACAATCTGTTCCAACTGTAACGTCCTATCTAGTTGCAAGTGCCAGCTGCTGCCTCTCCTTGACCAGTTGTCGCCTACCTCTCCATCGAGTCAGGCTCTACATCACAAACATCAACAATCTCTCACTTGGAGACTGACCCGACTTGTTTCTGGATGCCGCCTACTTGCACTGGCTGCTGCTTAACTATTCATCCAATCAAGCTCCACAAACAAACCCCAACAATCTCCCACTTGGAGACTAACCTGGCTTGTCGTTCTTCACCTTGACTTGTCCTTCCAACTTCGTGTTTTATAGGCTGATACATGACCTCTTTTAGTATTTTTTTGGGCTAACACACAACCCCTATAATGTTTTTTCAAGCTAACACAACCCTTCCCAGTGTTATTTCAGGCTAACACACAATTGAGCCACACCTTTCCTTGGTGACACCAGAACTTTTTGAAATGGGTTGAGCTTTGCAAACCCTGACTGTCATTTTCTTAATCGGCACATCTTCCGGCTGTTGCACTTGAGATTCCCAAGTGCTTGCAGAAACCCTCTAAAATAGGCTTCCATCGTCGAGCGATGGATCTCTCCTCGACCTTTTCGTGACCGTTGACGGGCTTCCTTGCATTTCTCTTGGCTCTCCACTCCATCTCATATCGTGGGCGAGTCCTACTCGCAACGCCCCTCTGTCGACTGACATTCCTCCTGAAACCTGTCATTGAGCCAATAGACCATCTGACTGCCCGGTCCCATGGATCGGCTATCGCCTCTGTCATTTTGGAAGTCAATTCTGTCTCAGAAGGCCCACCTTCCTTGAATGTCACACTCTTGCACGCTCTACTAGGGACTTTGTAGAGCATCCCAATCTTCCGCCCCTTGGCTACCATCTCTGTCCCACTAGTTACCGTCCATCAACCTCCACCCAGGGCCACATGGTAACCCTCCTGATCTAACTAACTTGCTGAAATCAAGTTTTTGGCTAAGTCAAGAACATACCAGATACCGTCCAGCTCCCACTGACCTTCGTCGGTCAGGATCTTCACGAAACCTTTGTCAAGCACGTCGAGGTTCATCCCATCTGCTAGGTAGACTTTCTTCTTCCAGGTTGCGATGTACCCACACAACAACCCCTTCTCGTGGGTGGAATGGAAGGATGCGCCTGAGTCCAAGACCCAAGCGAAAGCTGGACACTCTGTACTGCAGATCAGGGCATCATCCAATAGCTCCTTGTTGGCTATGTTGATCGATCCCTCTCCTTGTGCATTCCCCTTGTCCATCTTCAAGACTTCACAACTTCTACTCAGGTGGCCCTTTCGGCCACAGTTTCAACACACAGCATCCTTCAGACTCCGTCATCTCGTTCCACCACCATCCTAGCAGTCCCAATGGTCGCCTCCATTTTGTCGATTGTGTCGTCTGCTTTCAGCCCCGATGTGAAAGGCCCCTCTAGATGCTTCTTCCCCTACATTGCTTCTCTAACGAACATCCTCGTTCAGAATTAGATCTCGAACATCATCCAATCGTAGCTTCTCGTGTCTCCTAGAACTACTGACTCCTATTACAACCACAGACCAACTTTTCGGCAACGACAATAGCAAAATCAATGCCTTGATCTCCTCGTCGAAAGAGATCTCCATTGAGCCCAACTAGGAGATCAACGTGTTGAACTCGTTGATATGCACGGTGACAAACTTCCCTTCAAGTATCTTCAGGTTGAACAACCAACGCATCATAAACACTTTGTTCAACGCTAATAGCTTCTCATACATGTTGGATAACGCTTTCATCATCTCAGTCATTGTCCTCTCCTTGATGACATTAAATGCAACGTTCTTTCTTAACAACAACCTGTCCACTCCTAATGTCTTCCTATCCTCTATTGTAAGTGAAATTATCTAGTTGAGAGCTTTACTTAGAGACTTTGAAATTTCACAAGTGGAGGCAACAAATATTTATTGCGACAACATGACAACTTTATAAATTGCAAAGATTCCATTTGTTCATGAGCGAACTAAACATATTGAAATAGATTGCTATTTTGTTAGAGAAAAATTTCTAGGTTATCCGATTATTATATACTCCTTCTAATGCTCAAATAGCAGACATGCTCACCAAACCATTGGGTTTTCCATCTTTTTCAAAGCAATTGCAGAAATTGGGTGTTTGGAATTTTCATGAAACCCCAATTTAAGGAGTGTTAACTTTTATCTTCTCTTTTTTGTTGTTTGTGTATAGAGACCATTCTTTATAACGGTTATCGGATCTACCGTATAAAAGGATCCGCCCCATGTTACATTTATATACTCTCACTAAAACCATGAAGAAGATGGTGCCATTTCCACCTACCTGATGTTACAACCCTTTTTTTGTCACAGGCACGTTGCACTTCTCACATACTATTTACGTCTGGCTTGTTTCTTTCATTTTCTTGCTTGAGGCGAGTTTTTTGTCTTGAACTTGGGCATAAGATAACAACTTGTATCACATGCCGAAAAAGGACTGCTACCAAGATTTAAGTCGGAGAATGTACTCGTTTATTTTAATCTTCAGTATCTATTATTTTTGAAAAAATGGACTTGATTGAAAGTATAGGTTTCAGAGTGGTTATCATAGTTTTACCCAAAATTTCCATACAAGTTATACTCAAGGTTGGATGCAACACTGCCCCCTCTCCCTCTCTAACGTGCACAGTGTGCAAAGTTTGGATTGCTATACTTGCATGTAGTAGTATTTCAGTATCTCCTGTTATATTCTAAAAGAACAAGAAATGTTGGATTACTTCACACGTACGTTCCCAAATGAGAGCTTATACCCATTTTTTGGATTGTAATCAACACGACCCATTTTAGTGTATTCAATTTCTTCTCAACCCAATCAGTCATTTGATATCTGACAATTCGGTCGAAGGTTTTCATTTTCTTTTCGTGTGCAAGAAAGACATTTCTCCCTTTCAACTGAGCTAATCAGGAATTCTGCACCGTGCTTTTTGGGAAATGATGGAATCCTTGACAGATAAGCATGCTGAATGGACGATGGATTGCAGAGAATATGTTGTCATTCATCTGTCCTTCCTTTAGCATATGAACAGAGGAGGGTAGTAAGAGACAAAGAACATGATGCCCCGCTTCACATTACCAATTTTAGATTTCGGAATTGTTTAATAATGGAGTACGACATCATAATGTAAACTTTATTGGAGATTGCCACTACAAATTATACAGGAAGCAGAGGGAAGCCAGTCCAAGAAGGCTGTTTAGCTTTCACAAAAAAGATTAAAGGAAAATTACATCATAGTTTACATATGAAATCAAGAAGCTCATAAAGCAACTAACAGATTAATGCACCAGTTTGCCTGTTAAGATGCGTAAAATCTAAATAACAGTGATTTCTATTTGAGTTTACTTCCTGGAGGAGGAGGTCCTTACACCACTGCAGTGGAGACCTCTGAAGAAGGATGGAGGTGGGTGCGTTGGACTTCTGAAGGCTGTTTGTTTTAGGTAACTTGTTTGTGTGATAAGATAGAGGTGAGAGTTATAATTTTTTAAAAATTATATGATTTATAATAAAAATAATAATAATAGTATTTTTTAAAAGTTACGATGAATAATAAATAAAATATGTAATAGAATAATAAATAATAAAAATTATTTGATAATAGAATAATGAATATATAATAGAATAATAAATATATAATAAATAAAATATATAATTTATGTAAAAATTATTTTATAAATGATAACGTAAAATATTATAATATACAGTAAAAAATAAAAATACAAAAAAACGAACGCATAAACAAAGAGACCCTAAGAAGCTTCCCATTGAGCCGAAACTTTTACATTCTAAGACATTAATGAAATTTGATCAGAGGTTAAATCGATCATCAGAAGAAGGATTTACTCTTATTCACGAACAAATTACTTTAAATTTAAAAAAATGCTAAATACATTCATGAAATTTAATAGGCAGCAGCAAACGGTAGAAGATGATCGAATGCCAATGTGCCATCAAGATGCACATCGAACATCTAATTTACATCGCACCCATTTTAGAAGAAGAAAAGGGTTTCATTTATCCTCCAATCTACTCAAATCATTACAACAATGAGTTTCTGAACATTAGTTATCAACCACTCCAAAGGTCCATGCTTGTCCTAAATTCTTCAAAATTTACACAGAACATAGTTACTTTGCACGATTTCTGTAGATTCAAGGGTCAAAGAGAACGAAAACAAAAATGCCTTTCTCCTCCAAAATTTATAAGGCCCTGCGTGAGAATAAGCATGATTTTCTTTTTGTTTTGCATATTTTACAAGGAAATATGAGAGAAGGTGAGAAGAGGCCACTTCTAGTATTATGCACATCACTGGAGATTGCAACCCCGCCCAAACCCACCGATGAGAATGTAGCGCCACCATGCCAACCAACAAATGAGCAAATCCATGAAATAATATTCAAGCCTGCACTAATCTGTAGTTCAGAATTAGGTCCTCATGCTTCTTCCATATGTAATGCTTAACAGTCGCTAGGCTCATATCAGACGGTAGGACCTGCAAAAGGCAATATAATAATCACAAGTGTAAACAAAATAAAAACTAAGTATAAAAATCGTTCGAAAAGTTAAAGAAAAATCAAGAATAGTAATAAAATCAGGGAGTACATTTAAAAGAGGAAGCAACACTTGGAAGAACAATGGTTGCAGATCATCTTCGAAAAACATGCTTAAAAAAACATCTTCAAGAAAAATACTTTAGAAAGGACAAAAAACTTAATGCAGCTTTCGTCTAAGTAAAATGTTTGTTTACCAAAGACACAATGGTCTAGGATCGCTTTCCTGTCATTCATCTCACAATATTCTCACCATAGAAATTTTTATCAAACCTAAACTTGACATTTTTAATTTAAAGGGCAAGTGTATAAAGAAGTGCATAAAGAACAGAGTTTGTTCCTCTCCTTCACTGGCTGACATGCTACAAACTAAGATTTATTTTGATGTGTTTAAGGATAGTTGAGATATAAGAATGTACAAATTACAAGCACACACACAGATGATATTTTTCTTGAACAATAGTAATGGAAAAGAAAAATCCTTTGTGAAAATAAATTAACAGAACAAATGACAGTTTTTTTTGGCAAGAGGAAGCATATTAATGTCAAGAAAATAATTATTGGTAAAACTTGTAATTTTATATTTTTGAGAAAATTATATAGAATCTTAAGGTTTATTTTTGTCTAACAGAAAGTATAGAAACAGAAATAGAAGTGCAGGCACAAATGAAAATGAAAAGATAAGAATAAAAAAAAACAACAGAAATGCATTGCTAAGGACACAATGAACAACAATCAAGAATGCCTCACCAAGGAGCTAATGAACAATCAGGATCATAATCCTTCCCCTCCATCTAATGTAATTGATCACTAAATTTTTCCTTAGTTTACGAATATATAAATCTTTTTTCACTGTTTCCGAAGATCAAATGAACATAGTAGAAAAATCAAAAAAAAAAAAGATCCCGGAAGGAATATGAGGCAGAAAAACAACAAATCAAAAGATGGATTCCACCCAAGCCACATAATCAGAATAAAGGTCAGCACCATCCATCCTCGAAAGAAACTACTCCAATATCAACATACTACTATTCCACGGTGCCATAAATTTCAGAAAATTGATTCTAAATATGCTTATATCACTTTCCAACCACCGTAAATCCAGACCCAACAAATGGCAAATGGAACGGTATAATGGAAATCACAAGTTCGTTTCCACTTCCAATGATCCCAAAGGAAATTACATTCACGAGGGCATTAACTAGAACTGAGACTATGCCAAAAAGAATGATCAACCACAGGACACTCAAACGTAAGATACCACACAATACTGCAAGTAAATATTTTAATGCTAGTTTCAAAAAATGGATACTAAGTCAAACACTGATTGTAAATACCGTCCACCCAGCGCACAAGGTTCCAACAATGTGAGGACCTAATTATATGTGATGTAACCTTTATAAATGAAGAGATTATTTCCTAGGGCTCAATCCCAAAGCACTCAATACATAAGATTAACAAAAAATCCTCACCCACTGACTGACAGAAGGAACACTTGCAACATTTAAATGACCTATGGTGCATAGACTAAATACCCCAACCTTGATCACACAGATTCTTCAGATAAAACACCTAGGATGTGGCATGCTAAAACAGTGCTTCCACCGATCACCTCATGGAAAGCCTCATGTGACCTAAACCATGTGAATGTAAAAGTGACGAGCATAGAGCTCAGTGGTTAGGCAACCCAAAGATCCCATCTGAATTAAATATCCAAAAATCCTAGATGGAAAATGTCTCTGCTGCAAAAAAATTTCATGGGGCAGACAGGCAGAAGGCAACAAAAGTTAGTAAAACACATCCACAAAAACCACTAAGAGAGCAAAAGGAATACAATGTGAATGAATGTCCATGATGGTTGTATTTATGATGCCAAGTGGTGAACCTGCACCACTCAAAAAAAACAAGTGCCGAATTCAAATGGCATGAGTAAAAAATTATCAATGCCTTGGAAAAAGAAATAAAAAAGTATTGTTCCCATCAATGTATGCATAACCAGCTGTTTTCATTGATTTTCTTATCAAAGCATGCAAACATGAAGACAGAAAAGCAAAGAAAGTGAAAGACTTTTTTGCACTCAGGATTTAAGACATTTAAAAATTGTTGAGAAATATCTACACTTCCCCCAAAAACCAAATATACATAAATACAAAAAAAGTAATAACAACTTGCCTGATTGTTGCACAAAATTTCGATAACAGGCTTTTTTTGCCATGGTTTCACCCCAGGGAAAAAAGAGACGTCACCCATCAATGGAGGCTGTGGATGTCCCCCATTTGGACCTGGCTCTGAATCTAGAGATTTATCAATAACCATTTTCTCGATTACATATGTGACAACCTGAAAATCACGAGAGAGAAGTACATGTTTATCATTAAGAGAGCATGATGCAAATTATTTCAGAAGGTCCTCCATATTTTACAGCCTTATGTAAAGAAAAATTCTAACACCCCATTCAAATAAGCACACCAATGATCCATCTGCTAACAATTATTTACGAGCTTTATCTGGCTCACAATTATTAATAAGCTTTAACAATATGGTACAAGTCCAGACCAATTTACACCATGTCCATGTAATTACATCACAGAAAAAATTTCCAAAGAAGATCACTTCATGCTGCTATAACATTGTTATTGTTGCTTCAAGAAATATCAAAATTGATGCAACGAGTTAAGAAACTAACTTTTTCAGACACAAGCAAGGATGATACTTGTCACTAAAAGTCAAAATAACAATAAAGATGATAATACTCAAACTTACTTTATGAATACGCAATATACGAGGAGCACTTAGTTTTCCCTGGGTAAGAATTTGAATATTTGAGCCTTCACATGGATGCAAGTAAAAGCTACACCTGCAAAAAAAAAAAAAAAACCGAATCATTATTTCAGATCTAGACATGCCAAAGCAATAGTATGCCTAAAAGCTGGTGATAACAATGAATTTAAGGGTGGAGCATGAATTCATCAGCACTTTCATTAACCCAAATGTCACAAGATGTCTAATATAATATGTTACGAAAAATCCATATTAGAATATGAGATGCAAAAAAATAGAAAGGATCACTGGTAGGTGTTTGCAAATTTCTTGTGATTCATTGCTTTGTATGCATTAAATGCATGAAAATGGAAGAACATGGTGAGAAAAAATATGGTTTTTTAGACACACGTAGGCAACCAGAAATTACTTTGTATTTTCTTTTGCAGGCATCCGTCCATTGATTATACAATCCAAACACCAAAAAGGGAAATCTTTCTCATCTTCAGTTCCATTTAGCTCAATAACTCTCTTTCTCCAAGGACCCCCTTGAGAGCCCTCTGTAATAATGGAAGGAGATGAAATTGGTGAGAATTCAAACACCATTGCACTGTGGTTTTCAGATGCATCATCAAGATCCATTCTTGTATGGGAGTGGTTTCTGATGAGATCCTTCCCCATCAGCACATTAGTGTTAGCCGAAGCATGAATGTTCGTTTTCTGCCTTTTCTTAGACAACCAGCTAGCCAGTAGACCACGAAGAGTCTCATGGGCAAGATTTACCTGCTCACAGAAAAATGAAATTGATCGTTCATATTGTAACTTTAAATTACCATTAAAAAATTGAACATTTCTGATGGTTGTCACTATTTAACTTGTAAAAAAATTACTTCTCCAAAGAAAATTAATCTTCCACAACAAGAAGTGCTAAAAAGAGAACTTCAGGCAAATGGACAGAAAAAATGTGCCATGCAAACATATCATGTTACCCATGTAAATGACAAATAGATGGGGGGGATACAGATACAAAATTTGTTAGGAGCTTGGGACATGGGAGTTGGGACTTGAGATTTAGGACAATAAATGAAGATAAATGTGGTTTCATTTATTCCGTTAGATTCCAACAAAAGTCTCAGATTGCAGGAGAATACAGTGATGAAAGTTATGACTCTTACAAATCCATATTCTTCCATTTATGAGCTTGTCGGATCCCCAGATGCCAGGAACATGGAATATGCAACAGGTTTCTTCAAAGGACCTTTGAATGGTAAACAAAAATGTTTCCACTATATGATTTCAGATTATTGTAAGCCCCTTTAGTGGTTTTTCCAAGTTTCTCTCAGACTTACATATTCTTCATGTGTGAAGAGGGGTCCCAAGAGTCTGATACTAAGTTGAACAAATAACGTTCATTTTTGTTAAGTCCTCATCTATGGAAGACCCATAGCTTGGATACAAGAAAAACTGATCAATACTAAGAGTAGATCCACAGACTGCTTTTTTTGGGTAATACAACCCTTAATTTGTAATAGTTCATTTTCCTCACATCTGAATTTGCCATCTCAGTTAGTCTCTATTTACATTTTTTTCTTCCTGGTTGTATCTTATTATACTTTGAGATTAACCCCGTTCCTCCTGAAAAAAGGGAACCATATACTACTTAGCCACAGCTTAATTAGATTTTTCAACAAAATGGAATATTGAGTAAAAAATAAACAAATATATAAAGGAAACTTTTCATGGAACAATGTAAAGTAAATAAGGAAAAAAAATGGAGGTAAAGAACAAGGAATAACTATAAAATACAGAACCTATTCAGTTCAATTAAAGAGAATACAATAACCAAGGAGAAACCTAACCCATTATTTTGATAAATCTAAAGCCTAAAGGAATCCAAAGAAAATTGTGCACAAACACCCAGGAACTAATGAGATCAAAGGGTAGTTTGCTTTCACATCAAGTTTCAGTAGTTTCCATGTTCAATTATTTTCCTTGTGAACAAACGCAAACCCAAATAATATAGGTGAAACCAAGGTTATTGAGGTGGCAACAAGAAGGCACCGCACCCAAGTGCCTTCAACTGGCTGGGCAGTTGAACGACCACATTTTCATTGATTTAGAGCCTGTTTGCTTGCAGTTTTCCCAAAAAAATGTAAAAATAGATCCTTAGTTGATGTCAGAAGACTAGATCTAGCCATGGAGGTTTAATAAGAAAACATTTTAAATTTTAATCTTTGTTATTTTTACATTTTATTGATTTTGACTATTTGTGCATACATGTTTGATGTTAAATACCCAAGGCATATACAAATTTGTTATGCAATATGACAAGTAAAAAATATAGCAATCAAAATTATTAAAAAAATTACGATACAGGGTCTAGGCAAAACAACTGAATGAACATTTATGACAATATAAATCTTCACACTCACCTTGGTTTCTTCGGATGCACCAGGAACATTCAAGTCAACTGCGTACATCTCTGCTTGAAAGCAATTTGGAGTGTCCAAGTGAACTGACAAACAGCCCAATCGAGTATCTGACGTAAACCAAACAGGGATGTTTATCTGGGAATAGGAAAAACACATTTTTAGCAGTAATCAATAAAAACATAAAAACAAAATAAAGCCTGGTGCAATTTTTCCAGCAATTCCATTCAAAAAAATCCAAAAACGAATTAGTGATACCATCTCAAAAAGTTCTTCCTTTTTCTGCTCAAAGGATACCTACAAACATAGACATGGAAAGAAAATTCAAAACTACGTAGAAATGGAATAAGTGATTTCATGATAATAAGGGAAGGGGACAAGAAATCAAATAAAAAGCTGAAAACCTCCCCAAAGTCTTCAATGGCAACCCCTTTAGTGATATCCCATAGCTTGACTGAACCGACAGAATCCTATCAAAATATTTCAAGATCTTACAGAGCTAGTTGAATGAATGGATATAAGGAAGAACAATAAGGTAGTTGGTACCACTGGTATTCCAAACCTTAGTCAATATGTGCCTTCTATTGTTTAAAATCTCATGTTGCACAATTCCCGGAATTCCAGGGATAGTGAATAATGGTTCATTGTAGACAGAGACCTAAAAACCATTAAGGAAAGATAGCAAACATTTCATCAATTATCAGCAAGGATAGCAAACATCCTGAAAAGAATACAAACACATAGCATACAACAAAGATCATGCACAACTAAAATGTTTGTCACATCTAATTGACAAATACAAATTAAAATCAACTTATTAGATTGACAGTGAATAAGTAATCAGACAAAGCATATTCAGAACAAGACTATTAATCTCATTGGAGTTAAAGTTTGAATGTAGGAGGGGGGGTTGTGCCACCAGGAATTTCCTAGAAAGGAATGTTTTTCCAGGAAACCTAGATATTATACCTATTAGTGCCGCCTGGAAACTTGAAAATGGGAATTTTTAATTTCCAAAAGGGTCAGCAGATATAAAAGGCTCGACTTTCTGCATTTCCACCCATCCCTGTCTCCAAACCCCCTTTTCCTTGCAACCCTGCTCTTTCGCATGCATGACCCACCTCAAGGCCTCGCCTGTCTGCCATCTCCCATGTGACTGCCCACACCTCTCTTTCGCTCGTATTTGTTGCCTCCCCTTCCCACATCATGCATCCAAATCAATTGGAAGTCAGGATCTCTCTTCCACACGACCACCCACACCTCTCTCTCGCCCACATCCATCACCTCCCCTTCTCCATCATGCATCCAAATCGACCATAAGTCAAAATCTCTCTTTTACATGACTGCTGTTGAAAAGGGATAATCTTATGCTATTTAATAATCTTGTGATCATAAGCTGTGAAAATAATTGTTTAATAATCTTATTATTTGTTTGGTTGGTTAATTATATTGATGGTTAACTATTTTTTGGAATCAATATATGGAAGTCTATTACTCATTTTTATGACCAATTATCCTTGTTTGGATGGATTTTTCAATTTTATGTCAAGTTGAAAAGATAAGTGTATTGACAAAATGGGGGTGTTGGATGATAGTCTCATATTGGATGTCTTATCGATAAATACTGGACTTATAACATAGTGAAAATCTCTTTCACTACTCAATTAGGTTTTGTGAAATGTAGACTCTGTCCACATGATATCATAGCATTAGGTCGTAAGCCCCACCTCTCACCAAAGTAAAAACACGTGTAGAAGAGTGTTAGATGATAGTCTCACATCAGATGTTTTAGCAATAAAGACTGAGTCTATAACATAGTAGAAATATCTTCCACTACTCAGCTAGGTTTTATGGAATGTGGGCTCTATCCATAGGAGGCATGAGGCACACTTTACAATGATTTATTTGATTTATATTACTTTAGTAATAAAAGTTGTACTCTTATTTAAATTGATTGATCATGATCGTTCTTAGATTTATTTGTTTATTTTATGGATAAAATATCGCTAGTTCATCTCATACAAAGGTTTGATGTATTGACTATTTTAAATATGCTTTATAAAATTTTCAATTAAACTATTTGTTAGACACACCTCTCATTTTTAAATTTTCCTGAACTTTTTATTCCCATTTCCAATTTTCCTTTCTGTTTTCATTTCTGCATTTCCATCAAATACTAATAGGTCCTAGATTGTTACTAAAGTTTGTGGAGGTAATTGTCTTTATGAAATTTATTTATCTCATCATCACATGGTTTAAAACATGATGTGTGTATAAAACTGCTGGCTTGATGAACGCAAGGTATATATGTATACCAATACCAAAAAAACAGGATTTCGATGATGATCTTATAGAAACCTTAATTATAGATTATTCTGTGATAAATATGTCTAGAAAATAAAAATCTTAGAAAATATTTATTTGGCATAGAAACAAGTCATGAATGCATGCTGCAGGTCCATGAACGTCCTTCATATACATATACTATAAAAAATTTCAAAGATGCGCAAGAAATGATGATATTTATGGAAGTATAAACATATAAGAGATTATATAAGTATATATACAATAATCACAATATCAAGCTGTGCATGATTTGGAAAGGAAAATTCTTGAAAGGAGATTAGCATGTGACTCACAGGAGCAGATCCACCTTCCATGAAAGACCTTGCTCTTGTAAAAGATAAGTTGCCTGCTAAAAATGAATCACCACTTTCAAAAATTTTCTGAGGATTGTTCCCATTGGCGGGCCATCTATTTACAGAAGAATCAGTGGTTGCTACCCATATACTATCATCCTGTAAGGCCAATCGCAAAATGGGGTTCTCCTCTGTGCAAAGCAAGAGAGCCTCTCTTGTAGACAAGTCTGTCAGGTACAACTAATACAAATATCCAAATTTCACAAAATAAATAAATTGTGATAACAAGAGTGGTATGTACGAATACTATGTAAAACAAAAAAAGTGACTCACAGACTTGTCCCTCCCACCACTATAAACATGGGTGAAAGTTGGAGTGCTTGCAAGTGCCCAAACTGAATCGGTGTGCACAGCATAAGAATGCACACATCGCTGCTGACCAAGGTCCCAAAGGCTGCATTACACATCATATATTCACCATTAGTAGAGCCTATGATAGATCAGCTTAAGAGACAACACAATCACAAGTAAAAAAAACATTAACCAAAAAATTACTAGGATAATATCGAGAAAACAAGGGCATAAGACCAGTGATTTTAAACCTCTATTGAAATAATTTCACTCTAAATGATGATTTCAGGATGCAAACACAACTGCAATAGAATAATTCAAGAAAGTGAACATCAAGAAGAAAGCTCAAGCATATTTGGTAAAAAACTCCACAGCAAGAGTTTATTAACTAGCAAGAGTAAATAAAGTTTTGATTGTTTAGTTGCAAAATTGATGAAGAAAGCTCTCACCGAATCATTGAATCCGATGAACCAGATAAGCAAAACCTGCAAAACAGGAATAAAATCATGTACGTAAACTTGAAGCAAACCATTTCTACATCTATTGTTTTCATGATCCCTGACAAAAGAATTAAAACAACAAGATCTTATAAGCTACACTGGAGTTTTCAACTTAGATGAGAAAAAGTTTGGAGAACTCTGTAAAGGAAGAAAGATAACAGAAAACTAGCATTAATATTTGAGGTAGAACCCATTGATCATTTCAAGAAAATAAATTTAAAATCGAGATTTAAATCATTGATCATTAATAGCCAGAGTATTGAATGTTACAGAGATTTAAAATTTTCATTTCAAGAAGACAGATTTAATTGATCATCTTACGCCTGCTATAAATGGTGGTTGCAGAAAAGAAAAAAAAAATGGTGGTTGCAGAAAAGAAAAAAAAAATGGTGGTTGCAGAGGACCATAAATACGCTATAGGACGAGCAATTGTTATAACTATTAGAGGAAATAATGTATTATGGTTTTTAGGTGTATGGGTTTAGTTCCACATTGTTTAAGTATGTTTTATCCTCTTTACATAACCTCTATATAGAGAGATCTTATGTGGTTGATAAATAACAATCCCTACTTCCCCCCATCTCATGTATTCCAACATGATATCAAAGCTTATTAGGTTTTAAGAGTCCAAAAGAGAGAAAAACCTAAGTAGGTTGGAGGGAAACCCTAGTGGTCACCCTCCCAGCCACCACCTTCATCAACACTTTCCAAGCCACTAACACCCCTCCTCTTGGGTCCACACCATTCTCGCCACTTACATCACCACAACACTAAAAGACCATCACCACCTTGTCCACTATCTAACCACCACCATCATCAGCCCAATCTAGGCCTCTGTCACCACCCCTTGGTGTCGACCACCCCTCTCTACTAGTGATCCCCTTTCTCTCCCACCTCCATTGTCAACAATGTAGTAACTCTTCTCAATCCCCCTCCTCCTATCCCATTCCTTACTGTGGTAACTCTTCTCCTCTTCTTCCCCATGTGGTTCCAAACTCTCCTGACATGTTTGAACCCTCCTCTCCCACACAATCCCGATACACTCATGTCTATTTCACATCCACTGCAAGGCACCACTAGCACTTTTGTTTGTCAAATCTGATGCTCTTCCCAATGTCACCACATGCCATTGGTGCTTTGATCCTTCTATCCGTTAGCTCTACTATTGTCACTAGTGGTTCCAACTTAAGTACTAATGGATCAAACCTTTGCCATTGTAGCCTCCATCACACATCAACAATGAGTTGTAGACAAACAAGAAGGCCAAGCAAAGAGTTCCAAGTTCTCACAAGCAAAGTGTCATGTCAAAGAAGCACTGGTTGTTGCAGGCAAACACATTACAGACAAGAAGAAAAGGGAAATAAAAAAAGATGAAGGTAGAAGGAAAGGGGAAAGAGGAAAAGAAAAGAAGAAAAGAGGAAGGAGAGAGAAAGAGAAGAAAAAAACGAAAGAGAAGACGAATCAAGAAGAAAGGGAAGGATGTCAAGCACGTGAAAAAAAAGAGAAAAAATAAAGGAAGAGAGAGCCAATATATTAAAAAAAAAAGGAGAAAAAAAGATATAAAAGAAATACTTAATATTTCATTAACAATCTCGAATTAAATTAATTGTACTTTTTCTCATGTAAGTGTCTACGTTATAGTAGTATTATTCCATCAAAGTTGTATTCTCTACAAGATTATCTTGATGTTAGACAATGTTGTCTTGTAATTTTTGTTAGATGATTAATGATAATTGTATTAGTAATTGTAAGAACATGTGTGCAAGCTTTTTAAGTATATGTAGGCATTCATATGTTAATTCAGTCTAACAATATCAACAACAAATTAACCTATTAGTATGTGCAAGTGTGTGTATGTTAACTAAGTTTAATGATGTTCACAATGAATTGATATTTACACCTATTAAAGAGTGTCAACTGGTGTTTTAATATTTTTAGTACTTGCACAATATTACTACTACTTCTAATTATGTTTGTCAATTATATATCTATTTGTATATTTTGTTATAATTTGTTTACATATGAATCTACTACAAGTTGGATGCTCTAACTTAAAGAAGAGTATTAGAGAAAACAATATATTAGTGAGTTTTGTCCTCTTTACATGGTCTCCATATATAGAGGTCTTATGCTACTTATAAATAACAATCCTATTTCTACCTATCACTTGTGTTCCAACAATGCTAAAAGGCAAGGATAGTGCTTCCATCCTCAACATTTTAACATTTTAAAAAAATAATCAACACATAAATATGAAGAAAGAAAATGAGTGCAAGAATCATCAACCTGCCAGAGGAATCAACAAGCAATGCCCTAATATTGTCAGTATGTCCTCTCAGTTTCATGTTTTTTGACCCAGTTCTGGGATCCCAAACACGGATAACCTGTAATAAGAATTAGGAGAATGATTTTCATTTTTCTAAGTTAAGCGATACTATTCCAGACGAAATTAAAGCAGAAAATGATACGACTCAAGGACATAAAAGGGTATAATAAGCAATAGAGCATACCTTTTCAGTCCCACCAGAAACAAGCAAGGTTCCAGTATCATTCATTGCCAGTGCATACACTGACTCTTTGTGACCTTTGGCAGGAACAGGACTGTAGCCAGGTGGCAGAGTAGTTTGCATCGACATGTTGCTGCTTGAGTTAAGAGAGCGGATAGTTGTTGTAGGAAACCCAGAATTTGATGTGCTAACTATACCATTTAAGCTTTCATTATCTGTTGAATCAGAGGCTTTGCTAACTGGAAGAAGTGTGGCTTCTAAATCCCACACAAAAACCTCCCCGCCAAGACCACCAGAGGCAATAACATTGCTCTAAAATTAATGAAGCTATAAAACCATCAGAAAATCAAGGGCAAAGAAAAAGAAAAAAAATGAATAGTAAAGAATATTTCTAAATTCTTCGTAAATTTAAACTTATCAGAAGCCTGTAAAGCAATGATTTGTTACAGGAAACATTGGAGACAGAGTGCTTGATAAAGACTTACATTCTTTTCTGCCACGGCAAGACAAGTAACATAATCAGAATGTTGTCGAAGAGTCCTAGTACAAGTCCCATTAGATAAACAATTCCATATCTGAGTGTGTTAAAAAAATATAAAAAAATCTCAGTTGCTGACATAAGCAAAAAGCAGATTCAATTAAGTAACCTCCACAATAAATTAACCTTGAGTGTTGTGTCAGAGGAACATGAGATCATACTATTACCATGAAGAACCACATCATTTACCTGAAAATGATTAACAAAAGTGATCAATAAAAGGAAATAGAAAAACTAGCTCCTTTCATTTATAAATGATTGGTACAAAGTCTCATTCTACATTTTTGGTTCCAAAAATTAAAATCAAGTGTTATGCCATGTCTAGTTGACAGAACTCACTGTAAAAAAAACTGGAAAGAAGCATTATATAATTTGTTAAAGAAAATGGAATCAAAGGTTACTAAGGCACCAAGAAGAGTCTAAGCTCATTCTCACAATTCAATCCTAGTTTTACTAGTTGAGCTAATGAAATTAAAACTTGAAATATGTTAGCAAAACTTGAACCATAATTATTGAGATGCATGCCTAGACGCCCCATCAAGGATAAGCATCATATGTCTATTCTTTTCTTAAAAAAGCCAAAGCGGTCAAGGCAAATGACACTACTACGGCAATGACCTCTAAAATTGCCAGACGCAAAAGGCAACAATAAGGCAATAGCCTGATTGAAACAAGGTAAAAATAATTTATTAATTTTTAAAGAATAATGTGATAAATTAATTCTTATGGTAGAACCAATTTTTGTACAACTTCAAAGTTTTTGAAATGTAATAAAAGACAATACCACAAGTCTGCAACAAAATGCAAAGTAAATAACTAAGTCCCAACTTATGGTGTTCAATTTAACTATTTATGTAATATTATAAATCAATAAAAGAGTAATAAAAATTATCTTAACAATTCAAGGTAATAACCCCATTAATGGTGGTCACCCAATCACAACAAAACAGGCTAATTACCAGAAAGAAAGAAAAACATACTGAAATTATCACCAAAGTGACAAGAAAATAGAAATGAGGCAGGAGTTAGAGGAGGAAATTTGGAAGTGGAGAAGAGAATGAGAAGACCATTGAAGAGTTGTGATGAGAAAGCGACATTGAAATCAATGCCAACATGGTAAATTATTAACAAAAGGTAATTTTCTTTATCATATTTTGGCCGACATAACTTTCACATAATGAATTTTTACCAACATATGTTCATTTTTCAACTGGTTGAAGTCTGATATGTGATTGCACTTTAATTCCTTGCTTGAGTTTACCTCCAGTAAATCATCAAGGCTGGATATGCAATGGAAACAAGGACAGGGGACTGGCTGTCTACTTATTAGTGTTTCTTATTACATACCCTAATTCCCAATGGAAAAAAGAATAATAGACACCACCCAATCACTAAAACATAAAGAATTGCAAATTAAGGATAATTCTAAAATGTTATACAGATAGTTAGCATATCAATTAAGCACAACATAAACCACAAGAAGTTTTTTTGACAGGCGTAAACCACATATATGTGTATAAAAATAAAAAACGTCAATTGTATTCTAAAGAATTACTTATTTTGAATAAGATAGATTTTGGAAGAAAAGTGGGAATAGGAAGCAGAAAATTACCCAGTCTGCATGAGATTCGAATGTTGCAGAAAATATAGCTTCATTATCAACTAGAGACCACCTTTTCAGAGTCCCATCTCGGCTTCCAGTAAACAGGTAGTCTCCATCATGACTATCCGACTTTAAAACGGCTAGGCAGTTAACCCCAGCACAATGCTGTATAAGACAATGACAAGTGGTAAGAAAATTGAAATTCATAGACAAAATCCATGCTCATTGTGCCACACTGTTTCCAGAAACTTAGCAAGCAAATGATTCTAAATAAATATAGATTCACCTTTGTATTGTCTGCATCATTAAGTACATAACTAAATCGTTTTTCCTTTCTAGGGCGAGTTGAATTGCATCCATTGCCAGCACTGGCCACACGGTGCATGACAACAATTTCTGAAAGAAATCAAATCAATGTTGGTACTAATAAATAATTTTTTTTGTAATCCACAAGTAAAATTGATCACATTCATGATTTGTTTAAAAAAATGCAGTAATGGGTCAATATCGTACTTCTATAAATGTAATGGGACAATAGCCCCTACAATTGCGAGAAAAGAGAAGGCAGGACGATAGCCTACTTGAAACCCCTTTTTTAAGCAGAAACAATAACTTTAGCAAAAAAATTAGAAAAACAAGGAGGCAGGCTTACATAAGCCGTAGGAAGACTTGAGAAACAAAAGCCAATAACACATATCTATGTGTTTCAAAAGGTAAAGACAGAAACAATGAAGAAAAGAGAAACAAGGTGCACTAAAACTGATTAAAAGAAAGAAAGTCCCTCCACTCATATGTCATCCGTGGCTCAGGGCTGAAAGGGCTCCAAACCAGGCTGTGACATCATCGTTGGATAGTCCATGCAGAGCCCTCCGACTTCACATCCACTCAACTACACAACCCACGACCTTGAGTTTGAAATAGTGATCAACATAGGCGGGACCATGGAATACTCGAAACTAGAAAACTGAAATCACAACAATGTATTATTTCCAGCTGCTTGAAATCCACGTGTTGGTTTGAACATCATTGATACGAGTCCAAATCATTTCTTATGCTCGAACATTCAACTCGGGTAATTCTGCTTCTTTTCAATTCCAAAAACGCAACCTACAGACCGACATAATTCTACACCCTAGCTGCACTTACGTGGGAATTAGGAGTACTTTGTGGGGACAGGAAAGAAATCTCAAAGGTTACACGAAAAATGAGCATAAAACCGTATTGCATAACATTCTGCGCAAACGCAAGGAGCGTGACTGAAATTTTCGTCACCTCCCAATCAGAATAGTCGATACCATCCTCACAAACCGACCTGCCACCCAAATAACAAACTAACACCAGTAACAACAGTCGTCAACGATACAAACCAAGCTCGTCCACGGAAATTCACGCTACGGAACCGACTGCCTCCCAGAATTGCCGCCGGACAAACGGGGGCACGGATCGCCACTACAGCGACAAATATGAAATCAAAGAGGATGCGGCCCACCTCTGGGACTGTGGAGACTACGCAAGCGGTGCTAGAGGAGGCCGATGGCGGATTTCTTCCGGTCGCTGGGCGATCGACGGAGAGAACGCGAAAATTTGGATTAGCGATTGAGGTGGCGATACGGGCCGATGGCGTTGCTCTAGGGATTGGGCCGTGGAAGTCGAGCTCCGCTGGTGTGGTGCGGTCGGTTCTTACTCGCATCCCCCTCTCTCCACTCCGTTTTTTTCGTCGGGATGGTGAGGCCCAATCTTTTTACGTCCAGATAAGATCCGGATCCAAAACCGTATCGGCCAGCACGAACGCAAACAACCGGACGTGCATATTCATTTCGAATTTTCTTATTAAATTCTAAAATAATGTGATGTGTTCCAAAATTTAATTGTATGTTCTTCTTATATTTACTTTAAATGGGATTATTATTAGTTTCAATCATTCTAATTTTATGACGATATTTTCTCTTCGTATTAAACTTATTAACTTTTAATTTACAGTCAATATTGTTAGAAATTGAAATAATTTGCCCTCCTTTGAGTAATTGCTCGTAGATTTTACCTTATTAGCTTTGGAATGATCTTCATAGAACGCGTTGCAAGTTTTTTCTTTGAACGGAAACCGTAACCAGCTACTAAGAAAGAATACATGATACTATTATAAGCTACATGCCACTTGAGCAGAACTTCGTGGTGAACTTAACTGAAGCTAACTAACTCTGGCGAAAATATCAGCAACAATCTGGACCAATGTTCAATACAAGCACAGGATCACTGTAACATCTACAGTGATCACTATGGCTCGCTACATTGATCTGGAACTAGATCGACATTCAGTCCAGACCATTGTCGATAAATTCTGAATTCTCTAAAAGGTAGTAGATCTACAAGATGTATATGTGGTAGTAAAGTTTTTTTGAGAGACCTATTTGCTCAACAACTAAGACTGGATCTGACCATTGCTAACACGGAAGAAGCAACCAATTTAGGGGGCCCTGCTAGAGCTTTTAGCGTTGGGAGCTGCAGCGATAGACAAGGTCAAAATGAGTTTAATCAAAGTCAGTGAAGTAAGTTCCTGTGGCACGGTCAAAGTTTAATTGGCAAAACAGAATGACACAAATGCAAATTTCTTTAACTCTGGCAATGTCAACTTCGGTACAATTCAACAGCATTTTCCCAATAGCATTGAGCACGAGATTGTACAAACCAAGGGCTACCGTAACCAATACAAATGTAATAATGATCATTATGTATTCCGCACTTTAGTCAAATCGGTTAGTCGAATGAGGTTCAAATAAGAATATTGTTTTCCTCATGCTGGCATTCATGCGAAGTATAAAATAGGCAAATTGTGACGATGCTGGTGATGGATTTATTGTGTTGAACCTGTCTGGTAATTTCAAATGTATTCTCATTTTCTCCCACGATAAAATTCTATAACCAATCACCATCATCACTCATGCAACACCTACCCACCAACATAACCCTTGAATTAAATGAAGCAAGCTACCACCTTAGTTTTCCTATTGTATGCCCGAATGGTTGGGTTAAAAAACTCCACCTTCAATCTCCCTTCTCTGTCGTCACCAACTCCCTTAATCATCAACACCAGGTCAGTCATGTCTTTCCCCAACGACCTCAAAATCTCTACCACCGACTTGTTCTTCCCTATCACCACTGTACCACCGGATTTCTTCGATGCCATGCCACTAACTCCAACTTCTACGGGAGACCTGCGCTTGACACGACAAACTGCAGCGAAGCAAAATCTTAAGGCAAAAAGGAAGGTGAGAAAAAAAAAAAACCCTTAGAAAGTGAGACCAAAACATTGCTCTGTTTTAAGTTGGTCATCATCGTTCAAGTTGGACCAATAAGATGTTCAGAAATTAGTGATGAAGAAATTGTATAGAAAAAAATAGCCATGTTTAACCGATGCATGTGCATCCAAACGGCCCTGATGTCCACGGACCAATGCCCACAAGAGTGCAATCCTGACCGTTGGCAAAAGCTTTGTAAAAAGTATACAAAATCATTTTAATCAAGAATCTATTACGATTTAGCGTTGTTTTAAAGAAAAGCCCTAAGAGCTTATTTTGTCTGAGAACCCCAGCAACAAAAACTTCGCCGAAGCCCTTGCATTGGACCCGAAAGCCTGAAGTTCAAAATGGTAACCCTGTTACAACAAACAAAGAGAATACGATTCCATAAGAATTTCAAATTACAAATCCTATTTAATGTAATTGGATATCTGGATGGGTGGTAAAACGAGGAGGAATTAAGAACCGTTATTACCTGAATGTCTTGTGCACTATTGATCAGGTCATTTGCAGTAACATGCAAATATGCAATACGTGCATAAATGATAAAAGAGAATGATAGCTGAATGACTGGCTTCCTGTAAAATAACCAGCCGGATTACTTCACTTTGATTATGTGTAAAGTATGACCTGATCTCAGGAAATATAGCGACAAAATCCAGAAAAGAAAATTGCACAACACAACAATTCAAGCACCCAGAACAAAGGCATGTATCTCCGTCCAGTCAGAAACCGTGTATAGAACACCAGATAAACCCTTCCAAACATATGTTCCCACATCAGCCAATTGTCTCTGTTTCTTCACAAAATCAGGAAACAATGGCACGAAAGATACACCGAAGTGAGCCCCTACTTTTCTGAGACTCACGCGTGAACCAACCACAATGCCAACATCTGCTTCAAGTAAGCAGAGCAAGTCGTTGACAGAATCACCAATATAAACAGAAATATGTTTGCTGGTATCACTGGAATTCTTCAAAATGTTTTTGAAAATTTTAAGTTTGTCCAGGGGGGACTCCATGTTTCCGATAATTTCTCCAGTTGAACGTGATTCTTCAAAGCTGAGCTCATTTGAGTGAACCTCTAGAACATTCAATCCACCTGTGTTCATCATGGAATATCTTTTTACATATTACTTCGGGGGAAAAAAACTGTGAAATTACTAGCAATATGATATCCATTAATATAAACAAACAAGCATAAATTTACAGCAAATTGTTGTGAATTATAAGGAAGAGACTTGATTTTTCCAAAAAAAGATGTAAGCCAGTTTATTATGAACTTCTCGTGTATAGTCATCAACAATAACGTGCCACAGTTTGACAACTAGAAATTATTGATCACTTATTCTGCAATGTGTTGTATAACCTTATATTCAAAATTCATGTATGCTGAATCCTAAATGATAGATTCTGAAGTGTACGAATAACTTTAATGAAGATTAGAATTATGAAAAATTTCTATTTTTACCATATGTACATAGTCTTTATCAGTGTATGACAAGAATAAATCAAAATCCATAAATCATGTTCAAAAACCAACGAAATTTAAATTGAATAACCACAAGAAAAGCACGCACAAAATTCAATTTTATGCAGAGAATGCCCATAGGAAGTTGGGCCGAAACACTGCTGCACTCAAAATTTATAACAGATCTCACATATCAGTTTGACATGATAATAACAGAGAAAATCAATACCTGCTAAAAATGCAGCTCTGATGAGATCCCCACACCAGCAATAAGAAATTACATGTATTTCAGCATTGAGCTTCTCTTCCTTTAAACTTCTTTGAAAGAAATGCATACATCCATCTTGAAGGATCATGCGTTCTCCAGCTCGTTTTATATCATCTAGATTCAAGCCCTTCAACACTTCTGACTCAATAACTCTTGAATCTGCATGTTTTTCAAAGTCTGAGAGGTGCTCCAATGCTCTACAAAGGCCTTCATAGTGAAATCCTTCAACTGAAAACAATAAAAGATAACACATGAAAAACAAAAAATGTAATAATTAAAGGAGAAAATTCAAACAGCAGTATTGGCCCATCACCTCAAAGAAAAATAGACTAAAACAGCAAAAAAAAAAACCCAAAACAGCAAACTTCAAATAGGAAGACTGGAGTACCTTTTTCACTCGATAAAATGATCTCTATACATTTCTGAAACTCCTCTGTGTACAAGGATGATAAATCATTCCACGTGCTTCTCAAATCATCAGAAGCCTTTCGCTCATTCAGCATTTCAGGGTCTTCCAGTATTGCTTTTTTTGCAGAAAAAATTGCAATCTCTGCTAGAATGGCAGAGGAGTCGATAACAGAGCAGGTTAGATCAAAATCAGAGGAAATTACAAAGTGATGCTCCATTAGATTGAGCCATCTGGAAAGTGGAACGACAGTTTGTTGAACTACAGGTTGGGAACAGAAAAAATCAATTTCTAATTTCATTGCTCGATGGTAGAGTTTTTCAACAAGCTCAAGCTCCTCCCCAGTTAATGAAATAGTCAGTTTATCAAGCAATTCTTCATTTTGTGTAGCAGCAACCTGTTTCATTAACAATAGGAGAGTCAGGAAATTGCAGGAACTAATATGCTGGTATCAACAAAAAAGCTGGTATCTCATAGTGGAGGCCTGGACCTCAAATCCCGTTGTTGAAAAGTTGTCAATCCACTTCTTGTACGGATGACATCTCTCACCGTGTTGCAAAAGAACTTTGAGTTCCTTGACCAAGAAAGAATAGAGTCTCATACAAGGAGTCATTACACCCGCTACATATGCAGCAATTTTTGTCTTCTCAAAGGGGGTTGCAATCTTGCTGGGAACTTTCCCACCATCAACCTTTCCAGAAGCTGTTGCTTGCAGAAAGTCAGTGAATTTCACTGTTGCAGAATTGGGTGTGATTTCTTTGGCAGTGTCAACACCCCATTCCTGCATAACTGAATTCCTTGAGTAAATGCACTTGCAGAAATACAAATCAAGGAAGGTTCAACTGAATAATTAAAATTAAAATTGTGTCAGTGTTGTTTTGTGCATAACCAAAAATATATCAACTGTAGATTTTACAGGCAATGATCTGAATTTTAGCTACCCTTTTAATGTTAACTTTTGTCTTTTTGGACACATATCAAGCATGGCAATTATAATCTACATTATTGTAGTTACAATTCACTATGATTTGGTACCAATATGTTATAGAAGCAATGTTAATTGTATATGTTAAAGTTCATTTCAAAATCAATTAGTAGTAATAGAACAGAGTAATAGCATATAAGATTCAGGTATCATAGCTGATGTGGTACTAATACGCCTAACACTCTCTATACTTTATTTTCGCATGTTATGAGTGTCATGTGTATCAAGTTCTAATACCATATTAAAATTCATTTCAAAATCAATTAATAATAACAGAACAATACACTAAGTGTATAAGGCTCAAGTACAACCACATTGTATGCAATTGAAGACTAATACGTCCAATAGCACCAATTTAAATTAGCAATTGTAATCTTTTACAAAGAAAGAAATATTAACTTGGAAGATAAAAAAGAGGTGTATGGCTCTTATCATGCAAACATGCATTCCACAAGCCCAATTCTACTATTATCATTTATCAATAAGCACATGCTATATATAATATTAGAGCAAGCAAAAAGTAGGGTTGTCCATTCAATTGTTGTTGTGAAGACATAAGACCACAAACAACGTCAGATAAAAGCACTTAGATGAACATTCACTCATAGCATTTATAAGTTTCATTGATGGTTAGACACTGAAACGAGTAATATATGACGAAAATTATTATAAACTGCATGTCCATAAAGCTTGTAATGATATTTATAACATAATCATCAAAATTGAAATACAAGCAAAAAATAACCATGAAAATTGTAATTATTTGCAAATCTACATTTTGCATGCAATTCAACTTCCATGTTCATGAAATTGGTTGATTTGGTAGACGATAACTTGTATTAGCTATTTATGTTCTCCCCTAGACAACTATAATAGTTCGTCTCACACCCGCTTGGATATATTTGGATTTTGATTTAGCCTTCTTTAAATAGAGAGATCCTTCTGTTAGATTTCTTACCTCCTTTATAAATTTTCTTCTATAATTTTACACCTCCTGCTAGAAAGTTTGCACCAATCAGCCTAAGATGTTCCAAGCAACAAAAGCAAGGGAGGGCATGGGCCAACATAGGAATTCAAAAAAATGATAAGAATCAAACTCAATTAAGCATTCTCTATCATTTACTAATTATAAATATTAAGTCTTACTTTTATGATTCTCAAAGTTATCTAATTGTTTACCTTCATCATTATTTCTATTTTCATTGAACCTACATTCTATATATTCAATTTTTATCCTACTCAATCTAAATCCTTTGAAGTCCAAAGTATACTTCCATAATTCTAATTTGGAATTAACTTCAAACTTACTTTCATCAACAAAGACTATCATCAACAATTAGCATACAACAAGCACCATAAATTTCCTTGTGGTTATTTCATCCATAGCCAAGGCGAACAAATATGGATTTAAGGAGGACCTTTGGTGTAAACTTACGTCAATAGGAAATTCTGTAGTTTCTCTTCCTATAGTTTTAACACTAATAACTATTCTTTCATATTTGTTTAATATATCCTATTGTTATTCCTTTTCTTTCTAAAAGCCACCACAATATGTTTCTGGGTACTCTGTCATAAAAATTTTCTAACTTATTGATAACCATATGGAAATCCTTTTTCTTAACTTTAAAACTTTCTATTAGTTATCTTAGTAATTTGGCCAAAGATTTGACCATAGATAGAAATACTTGGAAGAAAAAAAAATCCATGTGGTTGACAGCACATACTAGAAATATAGTTCAAATTGTTGTTATTGTTGTTATAACTTTCTAATTAATCCCCCATCCCCAATATGAACAGAACATTGATGGACATTTTAATCTCATGGCATCATCAAAGATGGTTGTTAGTAAGGTTGACCTTGATATTGATAATTAAGTATTGTTGGAACATAAAAGATTGGTGGAAATTAATTATTATTTAAAAGCAACAAAAAACTTCTCTATATAGAGACTACACAAAGAAGACAAAACACACTTAAACAATGTGGGACCAAACCCACAATACACAAATAAACTAACACATCATTTATTCTCCCACTCACCCTCAAACTGGAGTATCCAACTTACAACAGACTCAACAACACGGTAAACTCACTAACAACTCAATAAACACATTGAAAAAGAGATACATAGAAAAATATGAAAAACCAAGTAACTGCAACAGGCAGTGGTAGTGAACCTCTGTAAGGAAGTAGAAGCAACAGAGAACATCTGATCATGTAAAGGCAGCAACGCAAAAAACTTCCAAGGGTGGAAAACAATGATAGTAGACAACCTTCAACTATGTGAAGGTAGCAGTAGTAAAGTAATTTGAGAAAGGTCATTAAAGAACTAATCTCAAAAGGTAATAGAATAACCATCAGATGATACAATTCAAGGCAGTAAAACAAATAAACGCATGGTCTATCCTCAAAAGGTAGGTAGATGTGATCTACCCACAATTTTTTTATGCTTCCACCATATTTTTTACAATTTTTTCTCTCTTTCCTTCTTTCATCCCTTTTTTCCCATTTTCTTATTTTTCTTTCTTTCTTTTTCTTCTTTCCCTTCTCTCCTCTTCCCTTTTCTTCCTTTCCTTTTTTTCTTTTTCCTAACATCTTTCTTTTCTTTTCTCTCTTTTATTCCCTTTCCTTTTTTTTCTTCACATGCACACAACTACCTTCATCTTCTTCATCCACACATCTCCCCCGCTCCCTTGCTGCTACCGTGGATGCAAGCAACAAATGATGATGAATGAGTGGAGATGACAAAAAACAGTGATGGTATCTCTTGCAAATGATGACAAAAACAATAAAAACATCAAGAGACAATGTAGCAACAATTCAACCACCATTAGGGTTTTACAGAAAACCACAGTGGAAGAAATGCCCTTATTAGGACAACCCACGGTAGCAGCAAGGGAGAACAGCCTTAGAGGGGACTGTAGTAGGTCAAGTAGCTTATAGAGGCCAAAGGCATAGGTTAATCACTTGTTAAATGGTCACCAACGATCAGTCAGCAACTTGAAAGTGTCAACAGCTTGTAGAGTTCATCAACAAGGTTGGAAAAGGATCGAAAATGTCAGAGACACCTAAAAAAGAGGTGGAAGGAGATGACAGAGAGGAAATAACCTAGGGTAACACTGCAGAGAAGGGCAGAGGTGGAGAGCAGTGGTGACCATTTTTTGTGGGAAATCAAAAAAGTAGCGATTGGCATACACACCCACACATTTTACAGGCTGTAAATTATATCTGTGAATATGTGCATGTAAGGGGTTGGTAGCATGTTATCATATATATATATATGCATGCTTGAGAATTATGATGAAGTATTAGATTTTTGAGCCTTTGTACAATGGGTAATAGCAGGGGGGTTGTCACCACCTCACACTTATCCTTATCTGATGATTCACTCACCCCCCATTTTCACCTAAGCCAATCCCTTACTCACCTTTCACCATTTAAGGCACCAATCTAACACAAGGGAACTGCTGTCACATCATGCAGACGAGTGAAGAGTGGGACAAACACTGGTGTCTGCATAGGGACGAAACAGTGAAGAGCATGAGAACACCACATTGTGGACCTACTACATAGGTTGTGCGTCTTCTGCACCACATGGATAGGTGACTTGACCCTGACCCTTTTCCCTTGGATAGAGGACCATACATGTATCACGCTGCTGAGGATACATCTCTTCCACAGGGTTTTTTGTAGTGCTTGTGAAAGATCAAGACAGCCCTAGATCGTGGGAAGAGGATATAGTAAGTGGAGGAGTGGGGACGTGAGATGGGTTGAAAGGTAAAACTATCCTTAAGGCTCTTAGTATAATGTTTAATGGTTGTTCAAGTTCCCATACTAGTTCAGTTTTACGACTGTTATGACTAAATAGAGAAGGATAACCTTAAAGAGAGGAAGATCTCTAGACTAAGGGCAAAGCAAAAAGGGGGGGTTTCTAGCTCCCTTCATGCAGGGTTGCTGCCTCTGTGATAGCAGCAGTGAATAAGTTGTGTAACGATTTCAGTTTTTGCTTATAGACTAGGTTGGGTAAATAAACCTCACTGAAGAGAAAATAAATCCCTTAAACTGGGTAGGACAAGGTCATGGAGGATGAACAGAAGCCTCCTGATTATGGTTGATGTCAACTTGTTCAAGGGAGAGCAAGGGTGGGCTAGAGATTTTATGTGCCTGCATATTCAACCCAATATGTGAATACGTCAACTTCTGGGCTGTCATAAGGCTAAATGTGACCCTAGAATCAAGATTGGAATTGCAATGTCAACTCATGGGCCCAATAATGGGGTTAAATGTGATATTTATTGGATAAATGAATCTTGTCGACTTCTAGGCCTCGTCATAGGGTTAAGTGTGATCTCCAAGTTGATAGGAATGTGGTTTGTCGATGGGTGGTACCACACCACGTGTGGGAAACTTGGGTTGAATGAAGTCAAAACAAGATATAGGTACATGACTTCACTTCAGTTCACCTTGTCGTACTTGCATCACATACCCTTATGACAAGTGGAAAGGAAATATCAATACTCTTTTATTATCGAAAATGGATAAATTGCATGTTGTATCATTTATCTTATTATGCAATAATACTGCAGGCCTGTAGAAAGCTGTCCCGGGCTTTCCAAGCACCGCAGGTTGAGGCAGGACCTCCAGATACTTCCATAAAAGTTTATGCCAATATAATTATATTGCTGGAATAGTTGTGCATGCATTTATGATATAAGATTATGCTGGATATTTCTTACTGAGTGATAACTCTTTATTCCTCTTCTCTTGCGGATGGTAGAGCCAAAGACAAAGCCCAGCCCAACTTGAGCTGAAAGAACCAGAGCAGGTCAGATCTGAATTGAACAGGCTGTCAAGAGTGCCAGGTGGCTTTTTGTGATAGGGTGGTTAGTCTAATATTGCTAGAAAGCAAAATTTTGATTTTTTTTTCCCTTCTATGTCTTGTGATGTCCAGGGATATCTTTTAAACAATGGGACTGAATGTTGAGAATTGTAAACGTTTAAAGAACATGAAGGAATATTTTGTGGTTTGCCAAATCATGCAGTCTTTTAAATTTTAAATCAGTCCCTCCTGGTGCCAAGCCTTGCAGTAAATATACAGGGAGGTGTATTGTGTCTACCTCTATATTTACTGCAGCAAATTGTCTGCCTAAATTTTGTGTCATGACAGAAAAAAGAAAATAGAGAACAGTGAGAATGGTTGGGATGAATGAGAATTTGCATTGATGGCCTAGAAGCTAGACGATCAATGTAGGGGAAGGGTGGTGACGGCCTAAACAGTGGTAGACACCGGTGATGGTGGTGGTGGTTCGGCATAGGATGACGGCTAAGGTTTTACTCCTCATTACCTAGATTTTTCACACTTTAGGATTCTCAAAACCTAAACCCTGATACCATGTTGGAACTCAAAAGACAGGTAGAAGTGAATTATTCATGAGCAATATAGAGATTACACAAAAAGGGCAAAACACACTTAAACAATGTGAGGCCAAACTCACAATATACAAATAACCTGATACATCATTTATTCCAACAAGTACAAGCCTTAAGTGAAATCAATAATTTCATGGACTGATTAAATGTTTTTGACATCCCAAAATCATTCATGCCATACAAATTATGCTATAGAGTACAATTTTTATTAGTTATGATTCATGAAGCTTTTATAATGTTAAACTAATATTGGCTATCATATATATTTTCAGTTCTAAGTAATGTATAATTAATAGAACAAATACTTTTAGTCCAAGGAATATTGTAATTATAAATTTAGTCCTGAAGTGAAGATACTTCTATTATTAAATGGATGTAAGAAATAGACAATCTATTTAGATGAGGGTAGAAGGTCAAGTTAAAGAATTACGGATGAGATGGGAGTTGATGAGGATGTGACATGAGCTTAAATATTCACATGATAGAATTTTAGGTTTAGATGTGACAATAAAATGAATAATGATTCACACAAACCTTAGACATTGATGATGGTGATAGTAATGGTGATGATAGTGATGATGATAATGGTCGTATTGTTGGTGTGCTACTATTGTTAGACTAGTAAGCCAATTCACTGGCACAAAAACAAAATTTATAAGAATTTATAAAAATGTTGCCATCAAGGACATTGCTAGGTATAAAAATGGTAACTTGCCTATTCCTTTCACATTATTATGTTACTATTGAATGTGTTTTTTCTTGCATTTTTTTATTTCAAATTAATGGTCTCTATCCAATGTCATTGGAACGTATGACTATTTTAATTTGTTGTTATTCCTCTTCTAGATACTTCGATAAACAGGAGTATGGATAGTCAAAGTTTGCTATTATCTGATAAAGGAAGACTGTTGACAAAATTTCATTCTAGATACTTGGATAAAATGTTGATCACATGTTCACATACTTTCATTGCACACAGTCGACACAATAAAGTGCACCTGTAATTGTGATGACATGGATGGCATAAGCACTTGTAATGATTGACCCAGTCCGAAGTGATTATGTAATTACATCATTACGAGACTGCCAAATGGATCATGCGGCAAAGTGACACTGACTAATAGTGAGACGACATTCCTTGTTCTCCCATTTTGGGATAAAAGTTTAATACCATGAGTTGAGAGACATGTGATGGTATCCATGGATGATACGTGAATGCATGATAAAATAAAATACCAAAAGAAACAAAGCCTGGCAAGCTTACTTGAAGAATTGTGCTTTGCATTTTCTGTCTCCTCGAAATAGCCTCCCGCAGCTCAGCTATAACGGCTTTTGCATCATCGTCATCGGCACATTCTTCAGCCACTTCGTACCTAAACCCCCCAAACCCCAGAATATCAGTTTCCAGGAAAAACCGATCATAAATCACGAATTCATCGAACCACAAGGTCAGAGAACACGACACTAATAAAACGCACCTAAATCCTCGCGAACAACAACAAAGAAATCAAAGAAACTAAGTACAGGGAACAATAGCGGGGACTCACGCCTGAAAAAAGGCCTTTTGGAAGAACACATCCTGGGAGATGAACTGGCGGAAGACGTCCATCTCCAGGTCCCCGGCGGCTAGACAGACGATAAAAGGACAATACGCAGCGAACGCCGTCTCCTTCATATACTTCTTCCAGAACCTCTTCGACGGGGACCCCTCCTCCGCAACGGCCGACGCCGCGACAGTCGCCATATTCGCTACCTCCGCCTCGAATCGGGAGATCTTTCACGGATCTGGGGATGAATTGAGGATTAGGCGTTCAGGGCTGGCGGTGGCGGTAGTGGTAGCGGGGAGAGAGAAGGACGAAGGAGAATAGATTGGCGAGGGAGGAGGCAGGAGCGGCGATGATGGAGGGAAGTCGTGTCTGTTGCGAGCATTTATATGGTTTTGGGTGCAGCCAGCAGCCACCACCTGCTTCAGCATTCGAGCTTTGCTTCTTCCTTTTTCGCCTTTTCAAGAGTTTTTTTACAAAAATAATTAAAAAAATTAATTTATTGATTTTAGTATTTTTCATATTTTTTAAATACATAATACTTTTTTTTTCTTTCGTCGTCTTCTCAAATTTGTCAATTGTACCATACCGGGCTGACATGGCACGGCCCACACCACCAATGGATCAACCTAAGCACAGTCTATGACACGAAAAAATATTATTCGTACTAGTCAACGGCACAAGTTTAACCAACACAATTCTTTCCGGTGACCGGCCCAATGACCCAGTAGCCGATCCAAGACCCAACGGCCATCTCCCCCACCGGTCGCACAACCCGTTCACGGTTCACCCCTCTCCCGCCCATGCAATCGTTCACCCCGCGATCCATGCCAACTAGCACGGCCTTCCGCCCTTCCAGCCTTCCCCCACTGACTGGACGGCGGGACCCAACACTCCGAGTCGATTGTCGGCCCAATGACCCAACAACCAACCCAATGACTCGGCTACCAGCCTAGACACAGTTCCTCAGCCTGCCCACCCATGCATACGATCGTTCAACCATCAATATTTAAATTTAATTCAACACTCAAATATTCAACAACTTAATAAATGAAACAATCAAATAACAATGCATATAATTAAATTAAATTTTTATTTATTAATGAATTACGTATTTTATATTTACATTATTACAAATTTACAATTACATTCAAACAAATTTTACAACAAAATTAAATTACATTTTAAAAAAAATTACAAATTGAAAAATGAAAATAAAAATGTTTTAATTATGAAATATTTAAGTTTGTAAGTTGCTTAGTAAAATCTTCAACTTGATCTTGTTCACGGAGTGCAGCAAGCTCTCAGTCTTTTACACACATTAATGCTTCTATTATATCTTCTTTAAGCTTACATCTTCGGTCATCAAGCACATTGTCACTCATACTGAAAACATGTTCACAAGCTACTGAAGGCACTGGAATCGTTAATAAATCATTTGTCATTATTAATAATATTGGAAAAAGCAGTGATTGTTACCTTTACCAATTTAAAACATCAAACGTATTTAAGTTAGAATGTTGAGTAAATAATAATAATTGGTGATTCGTTGCATTAAAAGTAATTAATTCTTGTCTAGATAGTATACGATTATAATTATATGATAATGATGTTGGAATATCTTCATCAAATCTTAGGTCTTGTAAAAATTCCCAAGAATCTAAAGATGGTCCAACATTTGATTTTGGTATTGTAGACATTGGTAGAGGAGAATGTTCTATTCTTAATGTATATCTTTGTGTGTATAAATCAAACATTTGATTTAATTATTCTGCTATTGTACTAACATTTAATCCTAAATCTATACTTAAACTCATTTGTATTCCCCTAATTAATTTACTAGTATATCATATTTTACACTTAAGATCTAAGCATGCACTCAAAATATATAATGTAGGGACTTCATTCCAATATTTTAAAATTTTTTGTTTCATGTTATTTACTATTTGTTGGAAAAATGAGTATGCCTCGTATTTTTTAAAAACTCATGAAATATCATATAAATAATGTAATGCATAGACAGATGTAAAATAATAAATTCCTGATAATCTAATCGTTGCATCATAAAAAGGTTTTAAAAATTCAACAAAACATTTTACAATTTTAAAATCATTCTCAATTAATTAATTTTTGATAATCATCACAATGATGATGATTATACAAAGACATTATTAGAATTTCATATGGTAATACACTTTTTAACATTAAATATAATGAATTCCACCTATGTTGAACATTTAAAGATAATTTTTTATGCGACATTTCAAAAGTATCATATGTTTCATCAAATTGTTACTGCCGCTTTCCTAAACTAATTATAAAACTTAGAGCATTCCTAATAAGTTTAATATAAATTTTAATTTCTTTTACACTAGATTGTACAATAATATTAATTATGTGACACATGCATCTTTGGTAAAAATAATTTAAAACCAATTGGTGGACTTATTCTAGTTTTAAACATTGGTATTGTTGCAATACTATTAGTTGCATTATTAAAAGTTATACTACCTATTTTATTTCTAATTTCATATAAATCAAAAATTTTCATAATGTTTGCAAAAATTGTTTCAACAGTATGTGGATGTTGAATTTTTCTAAATCCTATTAATTTTTTTGTAAAATCCAATTTTGATCAATATAATATGTAGTTACAACTATGTACCCATCCTTAATTCTACCCGACCAAATATCTGAAGTGCATGCTATACATGTCATTATTGTACTCATAACATTAATAAGTTCTAATCTAAACTTATTAAATGAAATCATAATATCTGACCTAATAGTATTTCTAGATACACGTTTATATTGTGGACAATATAATTTACTAATATAATTATCAAAACGTTTATTTCCTCCAAAACTACTTGGTAATTATCAAAACTGTTGCGCGGAAGCGAGCTGCCCGTTGCGTGGAAGTGAGCCGCCCGTAGGGTGAAAGCATGCCGATCGTTGCTGCGTTGCACCTTGCAAGCTGTGATCCGGCGATCGACCCAAGCATGGTTCCCCATCGGCCCATCCTGCCTACCCGCACATGCGACCATTCACACCAGCTGCCGACCCAATGACCCGATGGCCCGTCCCCCCGCCAGCTACACAACTCATTCAGGCCCCTCCCGCGCACTGGCGCACGCGACCGTTCACCCCGGTTGCCGGCCCAATGACCCGGCAGCCAGTCCCCCCGCTGGCCACATGACCTGTTCTACTTCCTCCTGTGCACACAACCGTTCAACCCGCCAGCTGCATAACTTGACGGCCCATCACCCTTGCCGATGACACAACTCATTCAACCCCCTCCCGTGCATCAACGCACGCGACCGTTCACCCCGACTACCGGCCCAATGACCTAGCGGCCAGTCCCCCCATCGGCCACACGACCCGTTCTACCTCTTATCGCGCACACAACCGTTCACCCTGTCAGCCGGCCTAGTGACCCAGCAGCCCATCCCCCCATCGGCGACACGACTCGTTCAGCCCCCTCCCATGCACTGGCGTACGCAACCATTCATCCCGATGGCCAGTCCGATAGTCCCCCCACCGGCCACACGACCGTTCACCCCATCGGTCGTAAAACTTGGCGGTCTATCCCCCCGCCAGCGACACGACCTGTTGAGCCATCTCGACATGGCCCATTGACAAGTCTATTCTCAGATTCGTTGGGCTAGACCCTAAATATGAATACGATAGGGTTGGATCACGGTTGGATGGTTGGGCCCGTGCAATCATTTTTTTAATAATAATATTTATTTTAGTAAAATATAAATACCGATAAAAATAATATTACTATTATTTTTATTAAATAAATATTACGATTAATTATTGGGTCAGTGCAATTTTCCACCAAAAATAGAAATCGATGTTAAATTTATATATATCAGGAAATTAAGAGAAAGGAATTTGATTTTTTATTTTCGCTTCAAACGAAAGTCTATAGTTGCGGCATTGCCCTCCAATAATGTCTTTGAATACAAATAGTCAAGACAAGCCTCACTCCACCGACCTGGAAGAAAATCAGATCCTTCCAAATGGTTTAGGTTTGTGTCTTTGTGATCACCTAAGCATTTTTAGCTGCTTTTGCAAAAGTAATGGTTTCGATCGTGAGAATAAAATATTTTAACTTCAAATATTTAGAAGTTGAGTATTATTATTAAATTAAATTAAATTTTATGATAAATTGTAAAAATTATATAAAAATTTGTGTATAAAAATCTGTATAATAATAATAATATATTAAAATTTATGTACAATTAAAATTAAAAAAATCGTTAACAAATGATCACTTTGCATATATAGATATATATATATATATATATATATATATTTTTGTTACGTTGGATTTAAAAAATATATTAAAATTTATTATCAAAGTGGTAGGTGTTGTGGAATGACGCTAGAGATGTGATGAAGTTACTAATAGACTGGTAAATATAGATTTTTTTATTTTTTTTTACTTTTAACTTTTAAAAGTAATACATGTATATTCTTTAATTTACTTATTTTATTATTAAAATTATTTTTTTTCTTTTTCAATCTATCTTAAAAATCACAACGAAACCTAATAATGATAAAGCTACTGGTCTATATTAAGATTATATTAAAAAAGTGAAAGGAAAGTGAGTGAGTGAGGAGGGAGAGGATAGAGATAGAACATGACAGTATTAAGCCAATTAATAATTCTTTTTAAACAATTCTTGGTATCATCGTACAAAAAGTTATAGTTCATTCATTTTTAATGTAAGTGTTGAAATGCAGGCTTAAAGAGTTTTTCCTGTAATAAATTATAGATGTAAAATTAATTAAGCTCAAATATATCAACTCAACCTAATACAGTCAAATTATATTATTGATTAAATCAATAAGATTCTTTGAGTTATGCCAATACGATATAGTAGAGGTATATGGGTTTACATAATAGTATTAAAATTTTATGAATTCAGTATAACATTTTATAAAATGGTATATCAAAATTATATATGTCAAAAAATACATTATTTTATAGAAATGATATATTAAAAACTCTTTTTTACATATATCTAATTCAATATATTGAAAGTACAATCTAATACTATTAAATTACGCGACATAACACAAATAAGTTGCAAGCCATAAACAACTCTAAAAAAAATCGCCCTTACCAACCAAACACTTTTGAAATTAAAAACATCGTTTTCTTGAAAAGCCATGGCATTAACCAAAAATCACTAAAAAAATAAAAGAGAGACCTTTTAGAAACTACTACAATTATCGGTGTGGATCTTAATTAAGTGCCGTCTAGTTACCTTTTGGACCTCACATTAAAAATATTAGAAAAATAAATTTTTTACAGATTTGTAGGTATTTGGAAAATTTTGAAATTTTTTCATTACGTTTTTTTTTTTTTGTCATTTTTTATCTATTAGGTAGGAAAATTTTCTAGAGTTGGTAAAAAATTTATTATGATATATTTTCAAGTATACATGCATCTTAGAAAATTTTAAAAAATTTAAATTTTTCATCACTACATGTATAAATTTGTTCTATTATTTTTTACCTGTTGAGTTAGGAAAACTTTTACAGAAATTTTATCACAACTTAATTTTCTAACCTCATGCATATTATTTGACATCTCTCAATCATTATTAAACTCGTAGCTATAAAGAAAATATAAAATTATTTTTGAAATGTTAAAATATATAAATTAATTTTTTAAAGTTTTCACAACATACATAAACAGTTTTGAAATTTTTTCTATTTCCTAATTATACTTTTTCTTTTCCTATATTTTCAATGTGCACAAACAAGTCCTTCAAATAATAGTTTTTAAAAATAAAAAAATTACAAAATTTTAAGTTAATTTTTTTAAAAATTATTAAAGTGATATTTTAATAGTTAAAATATCTTTCACTAAAACTTACGATTTCAAGTTTGAATAAAACTCCACTAAGATAATAGAATTATTTTAAAATAATAATTTTAAAAAAAATTTAAAGCCCAACAACCTGAACTTTTATCGCTAATTAAAGTGATATTCTAATAGTTGAATTATGTTTTATTAGGGGGGTTTGTGCATTGCAAAAAAAAATTCAGAAAAAAATGAAAATAAAAATTTAATTTTTTAAATGTTCATACATTAAGAAAATGGAAAACCATTTTCCTTATTTACCGTAGATATTTATATTATGATGTAAAAAAAAGTTACACCCCAAATCATTCAAAAAAAATTTCCCAACTGCAATCCTAACCTCGTCGTGCGTCTTATTCGTTCATCTACTTCCAACGAATTACGGATAAAGAGTTCGAAGTAGAGATTGTAGTTTAAAAAAACTCAACAATGAAAACAAAGATGGTTGATAAAATACATATAGATATTATGCAAGTAATATAGAATTAACGATAGAAATACGTAATTTTTATATATAATTTTAAAAAAAATTATAATTAAAGTATTTTATGCAAATGTATTGTTACGTTAAGATTACATAATGTTGTAATATTATGTAATTGAAGAATTTTTATATTATTACTGTGAGGACTACCATTTAAGATTACATAATTTTTATTTAATCTTATAGAAATAAAATTAGTATTTATTGTTTATATTATTGTTTATATCTAGCAGAAGGGAAGAAAAAAGAAAAGAATGAAAATTTTTCATTTTTTTGTTATACCATTGGATGGAATAGTAAGACAGATCTATTATAGTTCTGTTTCTGTTATAGTATTATTCTTTGTCTACAAATATCCAAATTTTTATGCCTAATACTCCATAGATAGTTCGAACTGTATAGTAACAATAATCAA
>JAMKPZ010000992.1:0-74713 GCA_024699675.1 Amphibolis antarctica | reverse complement strand
AGAATAGAGGGATTTAGGGCCTGTTTGTGCGCAACAACAAATTCCTTCAGTAGACGTGAGCTTTGATAGGAATGCTCATAGAAATAATGTAAACCAAAAAGCCCTAATACTCTTTTGAACGGTGCGGACGGCCGGCGGAACTGCAACACAAATTTGGGGGCAAGCAACGCAGAGACACAAGCTTCGGGGGCAAGCAGCACTGGCGATGGATCGTCGTGGGCGAGTGGCGCGGGTCGAAACAGCGTCGCGATAAGCGGCGGCGTCAAAGTGCGCAGGTGTCGAGGGAGGCGTCGAAGGCGGTTTAGGTTTTCCGTGTGTTTCAGACGGAGGGTGGGGGGAAAATGGTCGGTATGTACATGCGGGAAAATTTTGGATTTTTTCCCAACTTTTTTATCCGTATAAATACCTTATTTTTAAATTTGCCTTTTCGAATTTTTATTTTAAGATTTTCACCGTAAAAAAAATATTTTGGGATTTGATAAATGAAGTTAATGTTATTATTGACACTCATAATCTCCTTGAGTTGTGAGAGTTAATGTTATCCTCATAATGAACACAATGACTTAATTTAACGTTCATGTGAGTTTGTTTGTGTTTTTAATTTTGGCACATACAACATTCTTTAAGTTTAATTCCCTCTATTATGTTGAAATGATAGATTTATGAAAGCTTTTGGGACATTTCTTAATTCAGTTGTTTTTTGTTTTGTATCGACTTTAAGCCTTCTAAAATACTACTATATTGATGCATTACCATCTTTCAAAACTATTAAAATATATTTTATGATACGTTATTTCGAAGAGATAATATAAAATTTTATTTTTAATGTATCTTTTTTTGGGGGGAAATATTGATAATCTCACTAAATAACACGCATGCACGTTCACGCAAGCACAAGTGCACATCAAAAAGCACAAAAGTGTTACTCATAAGGTTTTGGTCACAAGCTAGAAGGAAGAATATTAATTAGCAAAAGAAAAAAGACAAGTAATTATATACGTCATCGTTTGTGTTCATAGAATTCATGAAAATTAAATTACAATAAATTTAATTTTTATAGATCACTTATTTATGTCGATGAAATTGAATTTAATTTATTTCCATCGGTACTATTTATTTTTTAGTTTATGACAAAAATGAAGTCTACACTCATAAGATATGAATTGTTCAAAATTCAATTAGTTAGAACTTTCCCATGAGCAAATTTCTAATTGAATTCTCACAATAGTAAAAACTTTACAAATGAAAGAATGAAGGTTAATATGTTAAAGACAATATTGTTCCTATAAATTCAAAGATGATAAAAGAAGCTAAGAATAACAAAACACCAATTATATATTAAAGGTGTTCAAAATACGGTTGTAAGGGAAAGGGCAAGAGAAAAGTAAGTGAAGAGAGAATTCAATATTCTCATTGCAAAGAGGATAAATTGGGTTGTCGTTCAAATGTCACGTGATAATATTTTCCTTATAAGAATTTTATCTTTGGGGTTAGGGGGGAAGGGCTTGTGTTGACCGAATTGAATTGGAAAGAATTCAATTTTATTCAATTTGAATATTTGTGTGGATTTTTTCAACAAAATTTAATTCATTTATGAAATTAGATGAAATTTATGTAAAAAAGAGGTCTATAATTCGATTATGATATTTTCTATCGAAAATTAAGTAGAATCTCTCTACCTCTTCCCTTGTAAGACATATTGTAGCTTTCGTGTTTTTCAAAAAGTTTATTCAATAAATAGTTAAATTTTGAAATATATTAATTTTTTACTATTTTATAAATAATTCCGACATGTGTATAAATATTAAAATTTCAAATTTTGTTCAATTCTACGAGTTGTACAAATACTTTTGCATTGAATTCAATTTTGATAAGAAAATGAATTCTCAACAATTTATTTCCATCCAATTTTACAATGCTTATGAAGAATACTCGTAACTATCCTTAGCTGCAGGCACACATCAAACAAGTAATCTAGAATTTGATGGAAGTTACAAGGAAGAAGTCCTTCGAGCACGTTAAGATTCTAGTTGACATGGAAACGATGTCCAACTACGCCTTTAACCCTGATTACTCTCAAACTTGGACATCTCTTGTGGCAGAGCAGAATTGCTTCATGCAGAATTTGCAAGACAATCAATTGACGATGACCCTGAAGGTGAGCAGAAGGAGCGACTGCGGGCGATGCATGTAGGTGAGCAGAAGGAGCTATGGGGGTGAGCACATTAGCGGAAATCACAACTGCCGACAATGCAAGCAAGCGAGTGGAAGGTGGGCAATGTGAGGGTTTGTCGGTCGAAAATCGAATATTTATATGGTTGAAAAATTAGACTTTTTGATTCAAATATTTGGGAGCTGATTTTCTGATGACATCACTAAAAAACTTTTCTAATGGTGCAGATTTACTGGAGGAAATTTTAATGGTGTTTGAAGGAAATTCCAGTGGTGTAGAGTAAGTTCAGACAATGCACAAAAAAAATTTCGGTGGTTCAAAGGAAGTTCCAATAGTACTTAGAGAAAATTCTAATAGTTCGAAGAGAAAATTCTAATGGTGGTTGGAGGAAATTTCGATGGTGCAAAGGAAATTCAATGGTGCAAAGAGGAAATTTCAATGGTTTAGAGAAGAAATTCCGTTGATTTAGAGGAAATTTCAATGTTTCAAAGGAAGTTCTGGTGGTTCTTGGAGGGAATTTTAGTGGTATAAAAGAAGTTCAGGTGATATGTAGAGAAAATTCTGATGGTGCAGAGGAAGTTTCGATCATTCGAAGAGAAAATTCTAATAGTACATAGAGAAAATTCTAATGATTCAAAGAAAATTCAGATTATTCAAAAAAAAAAATTTAATTCAAAATTCACTACTACAGATGACACTCTAGTGGAGCAGCACCACTAGAGTGTCATTTCCCTAAATATTTTTAAAAAAAAAACACTTTCAACTTTTCATTTTTAAACTTTTCAATTTGTACAAACCTTCGAAGTTTCTAAGTTGAAGGGTGAGAACAATAGAAATTTCTCACAAAGTCATGAGTGGCCCTTCACTTTTTTTGTAATTTTAAATTATGGTCATTTTTATAAGATGTGTTTTTTTTCAAAGTAAACCTAAAAAAATTAAACCATTTCAACCATAAAACCAAAACTGGACAAAGAGACAAATAAAGTTTGTACACAAAAGGCTATAAAAACTGTCTAGGTGCGGTTTTATGGGAAAAGTGGGGCCACAAACCATCTGATCAGATTGATAATAGTGGGGAGGCTACTGATGTGGAAGATTAGCATGTGGGTGCCGCTGCTGCTGTTGGGTATGCATAAGACCTTTCAAGTCTAGCAAACCATATGAAGCTCCCAGGATCATACCACCAGCAATCAAATTCATATCCATCCCGTGTTCATATTTTTAATAGAAAAAATAAAGCATACAACCCACTACAAAAAAATGAGAAAAAAAATTCAAAACGTAGTTTTCTAACTTTCTTTCCCCAAAAAATCCCAATAAGCTGGTGACCAACCCCCAAATGAATCTATGAGACAGATCTACCAACCTAAGAGAGCAGATGTACCAGTGGTGGTCCACCCAGCAGAATAGGAGGCAAATGGACCTGAGAAACAGGAGCTTTGGGAGGGCTACGCACTAGGAGCAGGTGGCAGTTGGATGGCCTCCCTGGTTGTCTGGTGTGGCTGGCAAAGCTATTGTTGACAATTTTCCCAAAGCCTACCGTCCAGTTGATCAAGGTCCAAGGAGGAGACAGCCGAAATGTTCTTCCTAAGGAATTCTTCCAATTGCAAGAAGGTGACCTAGGGAGAAGTGGGAGGTCCTCCCATAAAGGTACCCGTCAGCCCCTCCTTCAAGCCTAGCAGGGCACCAAATGAGTGAAAAAAACCCCAAAATAGGGAGGAGCATGAGCAGGTCCTTGAGCAGTAGCAGTAGCAACAACATGGACATGGTTGGCCCTCATGGACCTAACCTAAAGATCTTCACTTTCACAGACCTGAAGATGGAGATGAGGAACTTCAGGTCAGGCTCACTGCTGGGGGAGGGCAGGTTCAGGAAGGTGTACAGGAACAGCACCTCTAACAAGGAAGTGGAACAGAAGTGTGATAAGATGGCCTCGCAACACTAGGTATGGGTCTATGACACCTTTACTAGCTTAAGGGCAGTGGCAAGTTAGTTCTCCATGGTTTGTTGGTGGCATACTTGTCTGAAGGAAGGACTCTTCAGAAGCACAAGTGGCAGGAGAATGATCCCCCCACAGCCACCAATTTTCCCCGTTTGGGCGACCCTCCTGTCAATGCACCACCTGTTCAGCCGCCATTGCTTGTCACAGAGCAGCTGCCCCAACATGAACGATGCAGGATGGAAGCTAGAGAATATTCTGCAACACCAAGTGAGCAACTTAGTTCACCACTGCCATTCCAGAACCCAAATCTGCAGCAAGTATGACGTTCATTCACAGCTTTGCTTAAGGATGATCTTGCACCACCTGCCTTCCCGGAGATAAGATTTCATCAGAAATTTTGTAGAAACAGAAAAAGGCAAAGGAAGAAATCTAAGAAAGTTACAGCTGAATCACCATCCTCAGTAGATATGGGCAGTTCTACTGCCTGTCCTAGTCTCAATTAGCATTGGCTTGGGCTTCTCAACCCCTTTGAATTATCATGGATATAATTTTCTAGAATTGTAGGGTTTTAGTCAATAAACAGACTCAGCGGTACCTCAAATCTCTAATAGTCAGAAATAGATCAAAAATTGTCTTCATGTTTGACAACTTCATGCAGGAGGAAGACTGTTATCAAGTGGCTAACTTCTTAGAATGGCCTAATTGGCTGTCATATAATTCCAAAATGTGTTTTCTGGGATGAAAGTATGCAGCTGGTACAGATTGATTCCTATCTTCAGGCTGTCACTTGCCAGATTATTCACAATGGTCCAGGTTATTTTGTCACTGCTGTCTACACATCTTGCAATAATTCCAGCCAAAGGATCTTATGGAGCAAACTATCAGATATTCATTTATCGGTGATAATCCTTGGGTGATTGGCAAAAAGATTTTAATGTGGTGCACAATATTTATGAAACATATAATCTCTCTAATATCAATTTTGAGGGGATTCATGATTTTAATGACTTGATCCATACTCATGCTCTGCTGGAACCCCAACACTTAGGGGATTTGCTTACTTGGTGTAACAATAGAAAGGAGGCTGACAGGAGATATGCCTGGCTTGATTGAGTCCTATGTAATCTCCCAATGATGAATCAGACTGACTTTGTGGTGCACACAGATGCTAGGATTTTTTCAGATCGTACTTCTCTTATTTTAAAACCCAGAATCTCTCTTAAATGGAGCCCCTTCCCATTTCGACTTCAGACTATGTGGGGGACTCATGAAATTTTTTTAGATGTGGTTCATATCGTTTGGGACACTGTTTATTACTCAGATCTGAATACAAATCTTAGTTCCAAGTTAAGGCTCCTCAAGTTACAGTTGAAAAAATGGAACGCAGACACCTTCGGCAACATTTTTAATCAGGAGCGCCAGCTTAAACAAGATATCGGTTCTATCGAATTATCTATTCATAAAGATAATCGCACAGATTTGGCACCCAAGCTTGAAGACCTCAAACTGAATTTCAGTTAAATGAGCACAGGAGAAATGTCTGCTTTAGGCAACAGGCCAAAATCAAGTGGCTTGAGAGGGGGGATAAAAATACTAAATTCTTCTACCATGTTGTTGCTAGGAGGAAATCAAACCATTTTAATCAAATGATTGTTGGGACTAATTTTAACCACTTACTGGATATTCTAAATTGCCAAGGCAGAGATTATTTCTGTCGATTACTTAGTACTTACCACGGAACTACAACACAAGTTACACAAGTTTGGGGCAAGCAACGTGGGGACGGAAGCTTCGGGGGCGATCGGCAATGGCGATGGATCGTCGTGGGGGAGCGGCGCACGTCGAAACAGCGTCGCGATCAGCGGCCGCATCAAAGTGCGCAGGTGTCGAAGGGGGAAGGGTGCGCGGGCGTCGAAGCGGGTTTAGGTTTTCCGTGTTTTTCGGTCGGATGGTAGTGCAAAAACGGTGCGGGAAAATTTTGGATTTTTTCCCTTATAAATACCTCATTTTTAAATTTTCCTTTTCAAATTTTTATTTTGGATTTTCAGGGAACCGCAAATCCATTTACCATTTTAAGGAATTTATGTTTTTCTTTGATTTTCAATTTTTAAATGAGCATGCATATACGGCGTTTGATAAATGAAGTTAATGTTATTGTTGGCACTTCGATAAATGGTATTTTCACGATCTCCTTGAGTTGTGATAGTTAAATTTTAAAAAATCACGTAACTTTAAAAAGTGATGTAAAAGTCGAATACTTATTTCGGGTCACCACTTATTATCATCTTTGAACCACTAGAGTCTAGTTACTTCGAATTTGTCATTAGGTCATTGACAAGATCACAAGATAACTTGGTAGATCTTTTTGGTTCATCTGTGTTTATCATCAAATCACAAAGTGTTTTTTAATTCCCACAATTAAAGTTTCTCAGATCACCGATAGTTTCTTTCGAGTCATCAAAAGTATCTTTCAATTATCACAATTAAACCAGTTCAAATCAACAGAGGAGAACGCAAAACATGGTTTAAGCATAAAGACTGATACAACAACTCTATTAAAGCTTGTATTGCCTTTAAATTGCTCAAAGATCCACAGAGTAACGAATAAACCAAAAAGACAAATGGGGGAAAGGCATGCAAAGCATTCCATTTCTTGAAAAATAAAGACATACTCGGCAAGACAGTTTTGGATCACGCACCAGCTGAATCATTTGTAGATGCGACGGCGGCTGCGGCTGCTCTTTTCTTGGCAAAGTATTCATCCGCGCGAGCAAGATTTTTAGCAACCGATGGCTTCACCCACTTCTTTCTACCGGGCAGCATTGTGAGAGTGCAACCTGCAGCTTCAAGCTTCTCCTTTGCCATTGCTGAAAATGCTCGGGCTTTTACGTTCAATTTCACTGATAATTCTCCATCTCCTAAGATCTGAGTAACAAATGACAACCAGTTCAGAATAAAGCCTGCATATATTTTAGAAAAATTAAAAATAAAAATTGAGCCGGCATATGTCTTATAGTTGTTGCAATGTCAACTACTTGATTCGTTAGTTAAGCCACATTTATTACCATCATCAATAGGAAATCATCGACAAACCTTCAATCTCTTTGTTCTTTTTCTTTATTTTCAATTTTTAAAAGTACTCTTAATTTCACGATGATATACACATTTCTTAATCTACTCATTTCATTATCAAAATTACTCTTCCTTATCCTTCTATCTCAAAATCATTCTTTTAAAAATCACTTTTTCCACTCCCAAAAGCTAAAAGTAAAAAAAAAAAAAAACTCTCATAAGAGAAAGAAGCTTAAGGTCAGTTGTGAGAACGATCAATGGTGTAACCTTGAACACAGTAATGGCAGCAATTTCATGCTTAAAAACCCTGTGCTTCAATCACTAATCTGAGACTCTCCATCTGACGTTGTTATCAAAACCCCTATTCGTTTCCAGTAAATGGCAACTTGCTCTCTTGAAGTTCAGTGTCAAAAATCCCACAAAAATTGAGCCATTCTGAGCCTAAGCCTAAGGTTATCAACAACACATACATAAATTAAGCATAACACACATCTCTAGGACATTTATAGTGTGCAGCAGAAGATACCGGTCTTGTAGAACAAAGGCTGATATATAGCGTGCAACAGAAAACTGTGCTCTTTTTCAAGAATAATAATATCATTCGATTCTCCACTCTTGACACAATATATGTATAAATAAAATGCTATTTCTGCCTTATCCATGACAGACCTGATCTATTCATAATCTAAAGAGAAATGAATGTAAGCTTTTTATTGTCACTTATTGTTATTTATTATTGTCATTAAGTATGAAAATTCATCTAAGAGAATGAAATTTAGATGTTTGCACACTACCAAGTAAGGAACTTAATGTTAATGACTAGATAAGTTGACCCCATAAATTTAATGGAAGAACTGGACAAAATGGACAAAATAACCAATAAGCAGAAAATGAATAAGGTACAACACCTAAAACATATCTACCTCACAATGATGGCATGAGTTTAGTTGTGGTGGAAAAGCCTTCCCGTGGAAAAATACTGAATACATTTTCAGACTGCATACAATTCAAACTTGCAACATAATATCACATATTGACACTAAATTGAGAACTTAACTGACTAATTAAAGTTTCATTGATTATAAATGCAGGAATTTATTTCATTGATTATAAATGAAGAATTTAGGAGCTCAACATTATGAAATCATTTCTTTGGTAAAAACTGGCATAGCTGTTTTTTGAGAGTAACCTAGCTTAATATCTCCTACACGTAAATGAACTTTATATGCAAAAGAGAACAATAATGAAAAGGTGTATATATGGTAATGAAGGAATGACTCACTTCAGACAATTTTTTGTCACACTACCACATCAAAACATTCTCCAACAGCTTGAACAAATACTTGATATAATCCTTGGATGAATTCCATCAAGAATTCGAGGTTTACAACTTCATTGATGAATCTGAGTGTTGAAGTGTTCATTAAAATCACTTAGGAAACTCCTACCACTTTATATGATTTTTTTCTTTGCTTAACATTTTAACCATTTTCAAATATTCTTCCTTTTTGTTATGATGACTTGAATTAGTCATTATATGAAAGGAGTTTATTTTAGGTAGAAATTGAACCATCTAGAATATTCATTCACTATTTTTGTAATGCATATTAATGAGAGTATTAGTTACTTTCTTGAATTAAACCTTGCAACTTTTGTAATTGAAGGTCTGTCATAACCACAAGATTTATTCCTGGTTGTTATTGTGTATAAGTATGGAGGTAATGGTGGGACAATCTTTGTGTGTGTAACACCATTTGAATAATCCTCAATCTGTAATTCCCATTCTGGCATAGTGAAAAAGCTCCTCTCCTCTTCTCCCATTCATGGACTACCCTTAGAGGGAACCACGTAAAATCTGATTACTCTTTGTGTTTGTGTGTAATTTTCTATCTAAATTTCTTTTCCCGCACAACAAACTGGTATCAGAGCAAGCATCAAAGTGGATAAATTTACCGGGAAAAACAGCTTTAGTCTATGGCAAATTAAGATTTGTGCCTTGTTAAAGCAACAGGGCATCTGGACACCGCTCATGAAGAACAAGCCATCAAAGATTGATCCTGTTGATCTCGTTGCTCAAGAGGAAAAATCCTATTCGACCATCCTTCTGTGTTTGGCTGATGAGGTTATCATTGAGGTAGCGGATGAAGAAACTGCTGCAGGTTTGTGGCTGAAATTTGAGAGTTTATATATAACAAAATCCTTGACCAATAAACTCCTCCTAAAGTAGTTGTTGTTCTCTCTCTAGATGAAGGAAGGTACTTATCTTAAGTCTCACTTTGATCAATTAAATACCTTGCCCATGGAGCTAAGGAATATTGATGTAAAAATCGAGGAAGAAGATGTTGCCCTTTTACTGTTAGTTTCCCTTCCACAATCTTATGAGAACTTTGTCCAATCCTTTGTTATTGGCAAAGATTCCATAACCTTAGAAGAAGTACAAGACTTTACATACTCAAGAGTTAAGGCATATGGCATCCAGTTCAGGGTTAGAAGGTACTGCTACTGGGCTTTGAGCAACTAAAAAACCAAGGGGACGGCAGAAAAAAGGAGATAATAAAGGAAGTGGAGAGGGAAGTTTAAGGGAAAATATCCTAATCCTAAGGACATTTGTAACTATTGCAAGGAGTCTGGCCATTGGAAGGCTGAATGCCCCAAAAAGAAGTCAAAATCTCAAGCAACTGCTGCTATACAAGAGGAAACATCCTCTGAAACTGACGTGGCGTTTACTGTTACAGATGCTCAAGGACTTTCTAATTGTTGGATCCTTTATTCTGGGGCTTCACATCATATGTGTCCCAATAGGGATTGGTTTTCAATATATGAGGAAGCTGATGGAGGCTTAGTTACTATGGCCAATAATAGTATGTGCAAAATGGTGGGAGTGGGCACAATTAAATTGCAGTTGCATGATGAGATTGTGAGAAACCTAGAAGGTGTATGACATGTTCCTTAATTAGGGAAAAATCTGATTTCTTTAATAACCCTTGATAATAAAGGGTATAGGTATTCAGGAGGAGAAGGTGTCATTCGCATGACAAAAGGTGCTTTAGTAGTTATGAAAGGTATAAAGAATGGATCTTTATACATCCTTCAAGGAAAAACAGTTGAAGGAAATGCTGATGTTGCTGTTTCTTTAAAATCAGACCAAGATCACACAAAAATCTGGCATATGAAACTTGTCCACTTAGGGCAAAAGGGTATGCTAGCTTTGAGTCAAAGAGGATTTCTGGAATGACAAAATATTGTTTCAGATCTGTGTGAGCACTGTATCTTTGGAAAACATCGAAAAGTTCAGTTTAATAAGGCTGAACATTCAACCAAAGGGACATTAGACTATGTCCATGTTAATTGCTGGAACCTGTGCAGAATTCTTCACTAGGAGGGTTAAAATATTTTTTGTCCATGATAGATGATTATTCTAGAATGGTATGGACCTATATAATGAAGCACAAGAGTGAAGCTTTTAAATTCTTCAAAGAATGGAAGGTTTTGATTGAAAAACAAACGGGGAAGAAAGTAAAGCACTTAAGGACTGATAATGGCTTGAAGTTTTGCTCAAATCAATTCAACTCTTTTTGCAGAGAGGAAGGAATAGCTACTTCACAACAAAATGGACTAGCTGAACGTATGAATAAGACACTTCTTGAGAGAGCAAGGTGTATAATATCGAATGCAAATATGAGCAAATTTCTTTGGGTAAAAGCAATAACTACAGCAGCGTATGTTACTAATAGATGCCCTTCTACATCCATTCAAAACAAAATTCCACTTGAGGTATGGTCAAATAAAATTCCTGATTATTCTAATTTAAGAATTTTCGGTTGCCCAGTTTACTACCATGTAAATGAAGGTAAATTAGAACCAAGGGCTAAAAGGGGAGTTTTTGTTGGCTATGGTTTGGGTGTAAAGGGTTTTAGAATTTGGAACCCTTCTGAACATAAAGTAGTTTTAAGCAGAAATGTTATTTTCAATGAAGATGCCATGCTTAAAACTAGTCCAGAAAAACAAGAAAAATCAGAAACTGAAGACAGTCCACAGGTGGAATTTGAGGTGAATCGAAATCTGAATAATTTTGAAGGTAAAGATCAGCCACATGTTCAAGAAATTTCAGAAGATCCAAGAGGCACAGAAGGGGAGTCATCTGATCCAGCCACTTCTGAAGTTCAGCAATTCAGAAGTGTGGCTCTTGATCGGCCAAGGAGGGAAGGTCGTCCTCCACAAAAATATGGTTTTGAAAATCTGGTTGCATGTGCTTTGCAGGTTGCTGAAGAAATAGATGCAGAAAATCAAGATCCAGTTTCTTATGAAGAAGCAGTTGGCAGTTCGGATTCAGCACAATGGCTTTCAGCTATGCAGGAGGAGATGGAGTCTTTCAAGAAGATTCACACTTGGGAGTTAATTTTACCTCCCAAGGACAGAAGAACAGTGGGCTGCAAGTGGGTTTTTAAGAGAAAGAAGGGACCTCATGAAAATACTCCAACAAGGTATAAAGCTCGTTTGGTGGCTAAAGGTTATAGCCAACGAGAAGGGGTGGATTTCAATGAAGTGTTCTCACCAGTGGTAAGACACACATCTATTAGAGTTTTACTAGCTATTGTTGTATCCCAAAATTTTGAATTGGAACAATTAGATGCTAAAACAGCCTTTTTACATGGAGATTTGGAAGAAGATATTATAATGGATCAACCTGAAGGCTTTATTCATCCAACTAAGCCTAATCATGTGTGCAAATTGTTGAAATCACTGTATGGACTAAAATAGTCCCCCAAGCAATGGTACAAGAGGTTTGATGCATATATGATTGAAATTGGTTACAAGAAAAGTCTATATGACTGCTACGTATATCTAAATGGGCTTACTGATGGATCGTTTATATACCTATTATTGTATGTTGATGATATCTTAATAGCATCTAAAGATAAGTTTGAAATTGAAAGCCTAATAGCACTTCTTAGCTCTGAATTTGAGATGAAAAATCTCAAAAATGCTAGGAATATTTTAGGAATGGAAATATTCAGGGACAAGTCTGCTGGGAAGCTATTTTTATCACAGAAGGCATATATTCAGAAGGTCCTACAGAAGTTTGGTATGAATTCTTCAAAGCCTGTTAACACACCGTTTGTTAAAAATATCCATTTATCTTCAAGTATGGCTCCAACAACAGAATCGGAAATTGCTTATATGAAGAAGGTTCCATATTCAAATGCTGTGGGGAGTTTAATGTATATAATGGTCTGCACTCGACCAGATATTGCATATTCAGTAAGCATAGTTAGTAGATTCATGTCTAATCTAGGAAAAGAACATTGGTTAGCTGTAAAAAGAATACTAAGGTATCTAAAGGGAACAATTGATGTTGGGCTAATATATGGGAGCAACATAAATTGTCAGGTTGTTGGTTATTTAGACTCGAACTTTGCAGCTGATGTGGATAACATGAGGTCTATGACTGGATATACTTTCACAGTAGGTGATGCAGTTGTTAGTTGGAAGGCCACTCTTCAACCTTCGATTTCTCTTTCAACAACCGAAGTTGAATATATGGCTATGACGGAGATTGCTAAGGAAGGAATATGGCTAAAGGGCCTTATTGGAGGTTTAGGATGGCATCAAGATCACACAACGGTTTATTGTGATAATTTGAGTGCCATCTGTTTGGCTAAAGATCAAGTGCATCATGAGAGGACGAAACTTATAGATGTGAGGTATCATTTCCTCACGACAGAAAAAAGGATTAATATTGAGAAAATTTCCACTCATGATAATCCTGTTGATATCTTCACTAAAGGAGTTTCAAAAGGCAAGTTCAAGAACTATCTTGACTTGCTAAATGTTTACAGCTGGAAGTAAGCCCCAATCCACTATTGATGGGAGAAGATTCAAGTCAAGCAGGAGATTGTTATGATGACCTGAATTAGTCATTATATGAAAGGAGTTTATTTCAGGTAGAAATTGAACCATCTGGAATATCCATTCACTATTTTTGTAATGCATATTAATGGGAGTCTGTCAGTTACTTTCCTGAATTAAAGCTTGCAACTTTAGTAACTGAAGGTCTATCATAACCACAAGATTTATTCCTGGCTATTATTGTGTATAAGTATGGAGGTAATGGTGGCACAATCTGTGTGTGTGACACCATTTGAATAATCCTCAATCTGTAATTCCCATTCTGGCATAGTGAAAAAGCTCCTCTCCTCTTCTCCCATCTGTGGCCTACCCTTAGGGGGAACCACGTAAAATCTGATTGTTTTTTGTGTTTGTGTGTAATTTTCTACCTAAATTTCTTTTCCTGCACAACACTTTTTTATTTAGTTAACGTCTCTGTCTACCTGACATGACTTTTTCAATATTTTCTTTGTAACTTTTCCATGATGTGTGTGGAACCTAACTCTAACACCATGTTAAAATTTAATTCAAAACTAATTGATTTTGTGTTGAATTTTAGCATTATTCTTTTTGCTTTTTAAAAAACCTCTCCACCACCAACTTATGTGAATTTCTAGAACCCTATCAACAAGTTACTGGCATGCTACTTCCATGGCTGATATTCATATTCATGCTACATATGACTTATCTGACATGCTTTACTTTCCATTTGTACAGTTCGACTATCTAATAAGGAAATTATATTTCAGCATGAAAATTGTCTTGGGAGGGTATAAAAATACAAACATACAAAGCTTCAGAACAAGAATTTTTAGGATACACTTTTTACCAAAATGACTAAATGATAGATAATTAGAATCACAACAGACATGATGGTAGTGTTCAAAATAAAACATCACATAGAATGAAAGTTTATAAACATGACAAGCATTGTGGAAAACCCAGTTATAACAATAGAAGAACCACTAGGTACAACTAGAAAATTCCACAACATTTTAACAATTAAAAAAAGTTAAATGAAGGCAGATTAACATAAATAAGTGTGCAAAAAGAATAATCTGAAACGATTAGATTTTAAACAGGTTATACCATTTCAGTTCCTTGGCAAGTAAAAAGGAGGTTCATACCTTTAATGGAAGCCTTCTCTCTCTACCAGAGGGATTGATCAATCCTCTATCTTTAAGTGTTTCTAATGATATTTCATCACCTTCTTGAAAGCCAGCAGCATCTATATCCTTTAAGTTGACAGGCACATATTTAGGTAACCCAGCGTGCATTCCTAGAAGTGTAAGCAATAGCTAATTTAGTATTTCCAATAAGACTACATGAAAATACAAATGTTCAATGGAAACCAGTGACTATCAAATGATGAGTAATTAACTCAAAAAAGTATGTATGTATGTATGAATATTTCTAGAATGAACTACAAAGATATTTGCAGTGACAATGATTCCCTTGAGTCATATTGGTCAACATGTGTTTGCTTACTCAAACTAGTCATACTGTTCAACGAAGAGAGATTGTCACTTTTTCAGATGAATCATTATTTTCCTATGGAGAATATTCTGAGGACAATCAAGGCAAGCATACTCAATGCCAGTTGAAGTTTGACAACTTGTTGTTGTAGACAACAATCCATACCATATAACCACTAGATGGGCCCAATGTGGGTGTCAGCTGACTGTACAAATGCTTCATTCAAGCTTGCATATTGTCTACCCTGGTTGTACATGGCCAATCGAGATTCATAAATCACCAATTACTCCTAACTACCACTGTCAGGTATAAATATCATACTAAATGACGTTTAATGTATGCTACACACTCTATGCTCTAAACCTAATCTACCTCTTTCATACATTCAGCTGACTTGAGCATTAGAGAGGACAAGGCTGACCTCACATGGTATGATGTTTGCTGTCTTGAAAGTAAAATGCTTGACCATTCCAATGTACCCCCAACCAGTTCAACTAGCCAACCACTAGTTTAGCCAGTCTAACTTGAGAAGAGAAAGACCAATAGGCAAAATATTCAAAAAGAAAAACTGGTGGAATGGTCCTATATTAATAAAATTTAAAACAAAATATGAATTAATATATAAATAGAATTCTTCAGTTATAACCAACTGATTTTAAATTAAATGTCAACATTTCAACAAAATATAAAAAATAGAGAAGGTCCAAGTAAGATTATACATTTATACACATTTACCCAACATAAAACCTAAAGAATGCCACAAGTAAAGGTGAGTGATAGAATAGTCTCATATTAGAAAGAACTAAAACAAAATATGGATTAACATATAGATGGACTCTTCATTCATTGGCAATTGATTTTAAGTTAGATATCTACGTTTCAACAATAAAAACCTTATCTCATTATCCATAAAATGCAAAAGATATTTAACATGCAAAGCAAGAAGTGCAATGAACCATACATGTATCTAATGATGAGTTGCTTAACAGAAACCATTCACAACTATTTTTAACATGTATGTTTTGGGTACATCAAATTCTAAATGAAATTCACTGTATACAAATACACTAATCCTAAGTAATATTATTTTGGATTTTGGTGTTTAAAAAATTATAATAATATGTACTTAAAACTATGTTTTATGTGATAAAATTTGATTCACAAAAACTGTCTGCCATGTTTTTCAGAGCAGGAACAATAGAAATTTCACTAAAAATAAGGAAAAAAGATGACCTACGCAAATTGCAGCCAAAACTAGAAAAACAAAACACAAGCTAAAAAGATTACAGATTAATGAATCAAAACAAAATTTGGCTCAAAAAAGAGAGCATTGCAGCCAACAAGTACTCAAAAAATAACAAGATACTCTAGTCAGGCTAACACCACCTGATTCAATATATTTGCAACTGTTCTATAGCATCTTATCTATTCCACCACGCAATGGAATGCCATGGCCCTAGTGTCGACATTATCCACAACAACACTTGAAAAATCCTATTTGTCCACCCTAAACATCATCTCAACCATAAGGCATGAGGAATGCAGAGCCATACCTTCCACCAACACCTATCAAATGTCAACTTCTCCCAAATAAATTAGAAAGATATCACCTCAATCCAATCAATCCCTCCAAGACCCAAGAGTGCATCCCACCACTTTCTCGTAGATGAACAGCCAAAGAATAAGTGGCAGAGGCATTTCTCTTGATCACAACAGAATCTACACATATCATCATCTGAAATTGCTTCTTTTGAAGGTCACCACTATGGGAACACCTTCATGTCAAACCTGTCAAGAGGAAAGTTATACTTCTGTAAGGATCCAGTTGGGCCACAAACAATACCATGAGCTCCGCTTTTTGTCACCATATCCATGAACTCCACTCAACATGCCAAACAGCCTACCAAGTTAAGCCACGTAATAAATGAAATGTAGAGAAAGATGCTTGGATACACCAATACAATAGTAAGGATTTCTCACGTGAATAGGCAGAAGAAGCCATACTTAAGCTCCATGCCTAGCAGTGGATACCGAATGCCCCTAGAATCACATGGATGTTAATATCAAATTACTATTTTCTAAAGTTTGCATTTTTTGTTATTTAAAAAAATTGTGAGAAAATTGAAACTTGGTAGTGTAAATGATACAAAGTATACAAACATCAAAAATAAAGGTGACACCTTGTATCTTTTTTTGAGAGTGGTGACTAGGGTGGGCATTTAAGCCGGCTAACCAAACAGTTTTCTGTGGGTTGGTTCTGTTTCTTGTAAATGGCTTGATTTGGCTTGAAATGATCCTAACTCAATGTACATGGTTCAGCTAATGAGTTTGAAGTCAACTTAGCCAAGCCAAGTAAAGCCATATTTAAATATTAAATAATTAATACATATAATGTAACTTTATTAATATATATACAAAACTTAAGTAACATTATTAAATTTAGATATGGAACTAAGATTAATAATAAAAAGACATTACAAACTTATGAAATGTAGTTTGTCTACTTATTATTTGACTCAATTTAAACATGGACATTTGAAAATTAGAATGATACTTTTATTGTTCAAATGTCTTTCATTGTCATTATGATTTCAATAAATAATAGGCTTAGCCATCAGTAAAACCAATTTTGAAATGATTCAACTTGGTTCGGCTAAATAGAATATAATAGTTTGGTTTGGCTTAAATAATGATCTAATCAATATATATGATTCAATTGAGGATTTTGATTCAAGCTATGGCATACTCACCTGTAGTGGTAGTAGCATCACAGAGAGGGCAGAGAGGGATGGTGACCCAACTAAGGCTTTATAAAAATAAAAAGTAGTTTGAGATTTTTTGGGAGGAGCAATATATTTTTAAGTACATTTCCAATGTTATGTGAATTCCATCCCTGTTAGAAAATTTTATGTATATTGATGTTGCACCGGTACTTTATTATTTTGAACAAGTACGTGAGAAAACATATCACAGAAACTCGTGAGCCAGTTTCTCATATACTTATATGATTTCGAATCCTCAATTTGATTAGCTGTGCAAACAGCATATAGATACAAAATCATGTGGCTCTGACCTCTATATACCATATGCTGATCATACTTTAGACAACTAACATTGTGATTCATAAATAATTTGCAGGTGGTTTTTCAAAAGTGGTTAATGATTACAAAGCCAAGAAAGCATAAGATGCAACCAAAATTTCTGATTGCTACAGAAATCGCCATGTGCACTAACCGATGCACTGAGTAATGGAAATTATAATGAACGATTATCATCACGTAAGGACACACGCGTAAAGACCAACACACTGATGTCTATATTCTATTTTTCGCAGAAAATGGAACATTTATTTCCTAACAAAAGCATTCAGTGACATTGATATTCTTTTGTTCCAAAGAAATTATGATTTTAAAAAAATAGTTGCCTATCTGATTGAAAATCAGCATAACCAAAAAATTCAAAACTTTCAAAAACCAATAAAACTAAACAAAAAAAGCCAGTAATGTACCTCCGGCAATTCCCCGAAGCTTTGGAAGCCGTCGGTACAGCGGCATCTGCCCACCCTCAAAGCCTTTGCGTACCCCAGGCCCCGACCTCGACTTCTGCCCTCTCATCCCAAACCCGCAACTGTTCCCCTGGCCAGCAGCAATTCCCCTCCCCTTTCTTTTGGCCTTCCTCCTCGATCCCGGCTGCGGGCCAAGATTGTCAAGTCTGAACCTAACCGAAGCAGCAGCAGTAGGTGTGGAGGGAGACGAAGTCACCAAGGACGTGATACATGGAGAAATCGACAATTTCTTCGGAATCACCGCCCCCCTTCCTGCTCTCCTCACCACGAGACGCCGCATATTCCCCTGTTTGTGAGATGGAACACCGGAGTGAGGGCGAGGAAGATGAGGAAGGGAAGGGGAGTAGTGGAGGAGAAAGTGTACCTTGAAGGATGAAGAGGAGAGGGAGACGGCGGTCGTGCTAGAGAGGGAGAGGCTGACGGCCATGGCGGTGGCCATTCCCGGCGGTGACAGCGAAGCCAAGCTGGAGGCCTGGAGCACGGAGCACTGCACAAGATCGGGAGCGGGACGGGCTCGGTTGGGATAAGATAAACAAGCTTGTGGTATTATTTAAATTTTAATTTCATTTTTAGGTTATTTTTATTATGATTATTCATTTAAAACGTAATGATGTGATTTAACGAAAATTGACATATTTTAAGGTACAACTAATTCTTCTTGAATTCGATATTTATAATTATCTAATATTAAGATTATTAAATGATGGGAAATACCTCTAAAAGGGGTTCTCAAAAGCACATCAAAAAGAGTTTTCTAATGTGGACACAACTATTGAAATGATTTCATTAATAATTGACATATACTTTAAATAAAAAGGCAATTTAATACTTCATGTTTTACCTCTTATGTTTAATTTTTTCCTCTAGCTTTTTTTTTATTTGTCTCTTACTTAAAGGTGTCAATTATGGCTTAAAAGCGTACTGAATTATAGTAATTTATTTTTACATAAGACTATGGTTCAAATAAAGAGAGAAGAATACACTGGCAAAAAAAACAATTAAAACAAATCAAAAGAATTAGTATGTTGAATAACGAGACAATGGATTTTCTTGTGATGATTTGAAATATACCAAAATTTACATAGGTACGTTAAGTAATATCTGTGTATTTAAAATTAATAAAAAATGATGTAAAATGATGAAAATTTTAATTAAAATTTTAATTATTTCACATGATACTTTATTAATTTTCTATTAATTGGTATTTTATTATGAGGATAACATTAACTCTCACAACTCAAGGAGATTATGAGTGTCAATAATAACATTAACTTCATTTATCAAATCCCAAAATATTTTTTTTACGGTGAAAATCTTAAAATAAAAATTCGAAAAGGCAAATTTAAAAATAAGGTATTTATACGGATAAAAAAGTTGGGAAAAAATCCAAAATTTTCCCGCATGTACATACCGACCATTTTCCCCCCACCCTCCGTCTGAAACACACGGAAAACCTAAACCGCCTTCGACGCCTCCCTCGACACCTGCGCACTTTGACGCCGCCGCTTATCGCGACGCTGTTTCGACCCGCGCCACTCGCCCACGACGATCCATCGCCAGTGCTGCTTGCCCCCGAAGCTTGTGTCTCTGCGTTGCTTGCCCCCAAATTTGTGTTGCAGTTCCGCCGGCCGTCCGCACCGTTCAAAAGAGTATTAGGGCTTTTTGGTTTACATTATTTCTATGAGCATTCCTATCAAAGCTCACGTCTACTGAAGGAATTTGTTGTTGCGCACAAACAGGCCCTAAATCCCTCTATTCTGGTGTACGGAAGCGAACATGGGTGGGGGAAAGGAGAGGTCGCCGAATCTGGGGCGGGCTCTGGTGAGGCAACACAACCAGATGGTGCGGCAGTCCAAGGAGAAAGGCGTTGCCCTTAGTAAGCTCCAGCGGAAGCAACACCAGACGGTGCTTGAGTCTTACACCGAGGTAAACGACCTCGACGCTGTCCTTGAGCAGGTCGAAGAGGCGGACCGGATTCATTCCATGGCGAACCCTACTCCCTCCGTCCGCATTGACTTGTGAGCACCGCAACGTCGTTCGTATTGATAGGTGATGTGTTTTTCATTCTGTCTTCGAGTGTCTGATCTTTTCTTTTTTAAATCGATTGCTGAAGGGATCAGAAATCGGTGGGTAACGGGGAGAGAGAGAGACAACAGGCGGAGGCGTTGTATGCGAGTAGTCTCCGCGTGCCAAGGAGGTGTTGATGGAAATGTTAATTTCTTTCGAGGAATAAATAGTTAAGTATTACGTTGTTTGAATTGGTCGCTTTCTTTGGCTTCTCGTAGGCCATATTGGAATGCAAACATGTCCGTGGAAGAGCTTGATGCTAATGAAAAGCAGGCCTTTTTAGCTTGGCGCAGGAGTCTTGCAAGGTTAGTCTGTTCTGGCTAAAGCGAAATTTGTGTTTTTTTGTCTATGCATTCATTTATTACTGCATGTTTCCAGATAGATCATACAATAGTGCTTCGTCAGGTATGATGAAGCAAACAACTTTTTTCTTCATGATATATTGATTGTTGTGCAAACCATTTTAAATAAAACTCTTGTATGTCTCCTTGGGTAGCAGACGCTTGAATAACGCATTGCTGCGATTTTCCTAAATGAAAGTTGAACAAGAAATACAATGTTCAATCAATACTCCATTCATTGTATGAAAAACTTGAAAATCCATCATTTTTTAGGATTGAAGACAATGAGAATCTGGTTCTGACTCCATTTGAGAAGAATTTGGATATTTGGCGACAACTTTGGCGTGTGTTAGAACGAAGTAACTTGGTCAGTTTCTTTGATTATTTCCATGACTTCTTATTCAATTTATAACTCAGTTGTATTTGATGTCTATTTGATTATTACCAACGAATATACTGGATGATCAGATGTTATTTATTGGTTGTACTTATTGCATAGTTTGCAAGGTATGCTGTAGCTATTACTGAGGTGTGTGTCTTGTTTTGACTCTAGGATGTGACCTATGTTCAATTTATTGATTTCACTTCTTTGCCAGTCATGCATGTATGCGATATATGGTGCTTAAAGACTCACCCCATTAGGTTGTTTTTAACTGAGTACATATCATACTAGTTGTCCATCAATGTGTTGCATGGATTATGCAAAGTCAAATCATAAAAGGATTGGTGACATCATTATAGATTAACCTACTTATTTATTATGTCAATGATAGTAACCAAGCACACATGATAATAAAAGAGTATTTCTTTTATTTTTGGCAAGCATTTACATTTAGATTTCTTGACAAAAAGCTGTTACGGATAAAAGGAATCTATGAAGAATTGAATTCTTTGTTTTCAAGTAAAATGCAAAATGTAGTATGAACTACATGAAGATGTTTGATAAGATTATCTCATTAATCTTATCAAATCCAATCAAATCAAAAATATTAAAGGTTGCTTTTATTTGGCCAGTACACTGGGCATAAGTACGAACACTATAAGTGTGTAGTACGTTGTGTAATCTTATGATATACTAAGTTGGACATAGAATTACTGATTGTGTCTGAAACCATTTGGTTTGAACTCTCCTTATGATCTATAATAGGAATCACTGTCAATATCAAGGAGGTACAAGAAATTGTTACCTGCAAATTCATTAATTGAGCTATGAATGTCTATAGACTGCAAGTGAAATATAGGATTGTATGTAACCTCTACACAAACATCAAAGAATTCACATTAAACCAGAAATTTTTTCCCATGAAAAATTAACTGCATATTTTGTCTAGAAACATTATATAAGAGTGGAGTCTATATGAAAGATGTAGTCACACAACAACAATTCAAGCCATGATCCTATTATGCTAAGTTGGCCACATCAATCTCTTTCTACTTGCATTTCTATTTATGGTCAATTTTTTTTTAAAATTACATAAATTTAAGTGTTTTCTTACAATTCATTAAGTAGTTTTAGGTATATCTCTACTTTTAATTTCTTTTATAATAAGTAATTTTTCTCTTGTAGCTGGTGTTTTTCTGTCTTGAAGATTTGAACAAACTATTTAAGTCAATTTTCTCTTATCAAATTCTTAATTAGTGCAACTCCTTTATTCTCAACAAAATCATTTTTTAGTTTCTCTTATAGTGTTATCACTCATCCATCTAAGTATATAACTTTTTGCATGGTGAGCAATAAATTATAGTTGGACGTAAAGTAGTTTTTATAGACTTTTCTTTTTAATTTTAAAAGTATTCTCCTATCACACAACACTCTAAAAGTATTCCTTCATATCATCCATTCCACTTTAATCCTACGAATAACATTTTCTATAATACCACCATTGCTACTTATTATATATTTTAAGTATTTAAAAGTCTTACTTTTATGAATTTCATGACTACCAAAGTATATACCTTTTCATCTTTATTCGTATTTTCATTAAACGTGCATTACATATATTCAATTTTTGATATGTGCAATTTAAATTTTTTGGACTCTGAAGTATCTCTTCATAATTCTAATTTAGGACTAATACCTGACTTACTAAATTATGCCATCATTAAATAACATACCCTAGAGTATTTCTTCTTGAATTTCCTTAGTTATTTCATGTATAACCAAGATGTATAGATATAGACTTTTAGAGAGGACTCTTGATGAAAACTTATGTCTTTTGGAAATTCCTTATTTTCTTCTCCTAGTTTTAATACCAGTAATTACTCTTTCATACATGTCTTTTATAATATCAATATATATAATGGATACTCCTTTTCTTTCTAAAACCCACCACAATAAGTACCATAAATTTGTATGTCTTCCTTATTTAAGCTTAATTAACCACTTAATCCCTACTTTACTCATACACTTCTATACTTCTATAGGAATTCTATATTGTTTAATTGTTTTTCGACATTTCAATGAGAGTGTTTAGTTAAGTTGATCCATGCAATGTAAGCCACATGCAGACTGAGAAGTTGAGTAGTTATGTGGTTATTATCTATTCAGGCAATCATCTTGCCTATCCCTTTTGTATTTATTGGCTCTCCCACCCAAGGTTTCACCAATATCATCTTCTTCCTAGGAGAATATTCCTATTGAGGAATGAGAGGGTCAACATGGTTGAGCTAGCCCATGGGCCAATGAGGCACACTTATGTAGAGTACACTGATATGGTATAGCCCCCACATGATGCCTACATTGTGTAGACTAGTGTGAATGTTGTGTTGGAGCTAATATATCACCCACATCAGTGTGATGTGATCAACGATTGGTTGGATCTCAATTATCATTAACAAAACTCACTTTGACATAAATACCACAGTAAATGTACTTCTATATATATGTTAATCACAACCCAAACTTGGTTTACCTTTGCTCATTCTGCTTGTTTGACTTGGTATTCAAGGGGACCTGATTTACTCCCATTTTGTAGGTCTAGTTTGTTTTGTAGGCTGGGCATCTTAGCCAATTGAGCACATCTAGTCAAATAGTTTGACTTAGTGGGAGGTAGATTTCGAATGATGGTTGGTATTGGGAAGACATTGTGGAAGGTGAGCATGGCCAAGAAAAAATGGTTGATGTGGTTGGAATAGTGGGGTAGTCAGTGCAGATGATCGAGTCATAGGAAGTCGGATATGTGGAGGAGGATAAGAAGAATCTTGTAGGGAGAGATTGCTAGCGGGAGGGAGAGAGATTGAGAAAGAGAAATGGGATATTTTAGGTCATGAACATTAGACATTAAGATTGTAACGTTAAATTTTTCATTTTTTAACTTACATCTAGCAGGCGGCACACATTTCTTTCTCATGTAATACACCTGCACTAATCATAATGGTATTACCATGAAAATGTAAAATTTTCAGTGGCATACATGTACTTATTGAAATCATAATGGTATGCATATATTAATGCTAAATTTCAGTGTTGTACATGTAAAATCATTGAAAAAATCAAGTTTCATGATGAAAGCCCTCATTTGTTATTATTATATCCCTTGTATCAAATTCTGCCAATATTTTTATGGGTGATTTCTGTGACTATCATTAATGGAAATAAAGCTATTATATCCCACACTGATGTATTCATGCATTTTCTAGATTGTGATGGTTGTTGATGCTCGGAATCCATTATTTTACCGGTGTCCTGATCTTGAGGTCTGTGCTCGTTACTTTTGTTTTATACCTTTTTCATTCTTCCCACACATTTTATAGTCGTGTTTGTTAATTTCTTTTGTTAGTAATTTTGTGCTTGTATGTTATTAACCTGATTTTTGTGGAATTATATTAATTGTCATGTATTGGTTGCTTCATACAAGAATAGAACTAAGATGTAATCAGTTTGAAGCCTGTGAAAATTGAATCGAGTCTTTATGAGAATGTTTGCATGTTATGGAATATCAGGCTAATTTTTATAGTGGACTATTAAATTAGATGGTTTATTTTGTTTCTTGTGCAGGCATATGCACTGGAGATAGATGAGAATAAGAAGACATTGCTTCTTGTCAACAAAGCTGATCTCCTACCATTGAGTGTAAGGTCAGTGGATAGCCTTTGCTTACTTTTTGATATGAAATCTATTTTCAAGTCCTCATCTTTTCATCAACTTTGTTTTCTGCAGAAAGCAGTGGGCAAAGTATTTCCAACATAATGGAATTCTCTTTATATTTTGGTCGGCTAAAGCTGCTGCTGCTGCTCCTCATGAAGACATACAGTTAAGCAGCCCATGGAAAGAAACAGCATACTGTGAAGAATCTCTATCAGTAGATGATGACAAAGATGTTGAAATCTATGCTAGGAATGAGCTTTTGGCTCGCCTACAGGCTGAAGCGGAGGCCATTGTGGCTAGAAAGGATTCTAGTAAAAACTGTAGAAGAGACGATGATCACCATCCGGATGTGGGTGAGCACATAAGAGAGCAAGTGGTTGTGGGTTTCGTTGGTTATCCCAATGTCGGCAAAAGCTCAACAATTAATGCCCTGGTTGGTGCAAAACGAACGGGTGTAACGTCAACACCTGGGAAGACCAAACATTTTCAAACATTGATTATATCTGATAAGTTAGTCCTTTGTGACTGTCCGGGTTTAGTCTTTCCTTCGTTTTCCAGTTCCAGGTATGAAATGATTGCATCTGGTGTGCTGCCAGTTGATAAGATGACCGAGCATCGGGAGGCTGTGCAGGTTGTTCTAAATAATGTTCCCAGGCATGTCCTTGAAAGTGTGTATAATATCAAACTACCAAATCCAAAGCCTTATGAATCACAAACACGACCTCTAGCATCAGAATTCTTGAGAACATTTTGCTCTTCTCGAGGATATGTTGCCTCAGGTGGTTTGCCGGATGAGACAAAGGCTGCACGGTTGATTTTGAAAGATCATATTGATGGGAAAATCCCTCATTTTGAAGTTCCTCCAACTGCTCCAGGGGTGACCAATGAGAGGGTGGAGCTAAATGCACTGGATGGATCTCCCAGCATAAATTCCTTCAACAGCCAGCAGTCGGACTCTTGTGATTCTGGGGATGATTCATCCATCAGTGATGAAAATAAGTCCAGAAACCCCAACCTTGATCTTATTCTGAATGACCTGCAGTCCTTCGACATGAATTCTGGGCTGACTCCGACTGCCATTGCTAAGAAGAAGAAAGTTGCAGCTTCTACACATAAGCACCATAAAAAGCCTCAAAGAAAGAAGGATCGTTCATGGCGGGTTGGAAATGATGGAGGTGATGGTATGCCAGTTATCAGGGTTTTCCAGAAGCCTGCAGTTACCATGGGGACCTCAAAAGGTACCACCTGCCTGGATTACAAGATCAGATGTTGAAGAGCCTTACATTTTCGCTAGTCTTGGGCGCCAGGGTTGTCTTGTAGTTTCACTTTCATGACTTTCTGGTCTCTAGGAAAAAAAAAAAAAGGAAGCCGACAAGCAAAAGCGTCTCTTCGGACGTTACACGATGTGCCCATTTTCTGTAACTTATATTCCAATATCTTGTATTATGATGATACAAGCATTTATTGATTCTGGAATTTCTTTCTTCGGTCTTGAAATAGTGTCAGCACGGCTAGAAAGCTTGTGTGAAACAAGTGAATCGTCAGAATAAGCACCGGAATCATTATGTAAGTATATTTGTCCAGTTTTTTCCTGAAGGGATTATATGGAAGCAGAATAGAGTAGAAGTGATATTTGCCTTGAGTTTTAATCGAGTTGGCATGACCGACATGACTTTTTGTAAGCCGTGTTGTGTTGGGAAGTCAGGTTGATCGTGTTGTCTTAACTTGAAGGGCATTGTTTGATTACAGATTTTGTCGTAATCAAAAATTATTTCAATAGTCATCAAGATTTAGAGTTTTTTTAATGTAATTTTTTTATCACGATTTTTAATTATATTGACATTAAAAAATATAATTTTAATATTATATTTATTTATTTAAATATTAAAATAAATACAAACATTAAAAATATATTTATCCATTTAAATATGTATTGTTTTGCCATTGGCACAAAAATCAAGAAAGATTTAATGTGTTTGAATATATTTACTGTGGGGATTGTTTTTTCCAATTCGAAAATATCATTCTAAACGTTGATTTCAATTCAAGGTGCACTTGCTTGATAGTTTAAGTTCTTTGTAAGAGTTAGGATTTTAGGAGTTTAAGCTTTAGAAAAGAATTGTGAGTAATAGCAGTTTTAGATATGTGATATGTATTTTGTTGTTGTTTTAATTCTTTAATTTTGACCTTTAAGTATACTTTAAAAATCATACTAAATTATTAATTATGTCATTAATAATTATAAATGTGTTATTCATTTTTCAATCATAAGTGGTATATTTATATTATCTGAAAAATATTTTCAGATGAAACATTAATTTCATGTACATTAATAATATATATTTTTCAGTAAATGAGACATTTTATTTTCATGTACGTTAACAATCTACCATTTTCAAATTAATTGTCGTTAGTTTTTATTTTTAAAATAAAAGTAACAAATATAAATATCTGTATTCAACGAGTGGTGAAATCGTCTTTTCACTCGTGGGTTGTGGCGTTGGGAGTTATGGACAAGAGCTGGAAAAAGAAAGTAGCTCTTGGGAGAATTTTCTTATATAAGTTGGTAGGAAGCTCATAAGTGTGCCGCATATAATTTAACTTATGCAAATATTTCAACCTATTTATGATCATTTAACCTTTAAATGGATTCATTGATTATATTTGAAATTATGTCCTATTTCACCGCATCATCCTCAACTCTAAATTTCATCGCCTCGTGTTTTTTGTTAAGCTTGCAAGTGATGCTGATGACAAATCGACAACGACCTTCGATGAAAGAATTGAAAACAAATGGATTGAAGAATTGAAAAGGAGGCTGCATGCAATAATGTAAGCTTGTCGTCCAGGCCTTTATTTTTTAAGCTCGTCTCTAACTTGCGTACATGTTTTTTGAGTTTTTTTATTCAACACAAATGGTTTTGCTAAACAATTTTTATTAAAATTAAAAAAAATTACGCACTTTTGATTAACAAAACAAAGGACAAACTAGAATTCTAGTTTATACATTTAAAAAATAAAATTCTTGACAGCAGATGGACTTCTCTGCAAAAATCCTCTGTCACGCGAGATTTCTACTGATGTAACTGATCCCGAGACTCATACGACAGAGAGAGAAGCACCGCTGCCCGCTGGCCTGAGGAAGCTGGGACGAAAGGGAAAGGGCTGGGAGATTGGGATCCACTCGCACTCGATTCCAAAAATCCTCTGCAGCATGGTATGGTCTCGTTCCCCTCTTGCATTTTCCCCCAACTGCGACAGTACATTTCAGTCAAATGCCTTTCACATGCATGTATTCCTGTCTTCGAATGGCCATTTGGATTTGCAAGTTTCGTTGAAATTTCACGATTAATGCCGGACCGGTGTTTCCTCTTCTGGATGTTCTTGTGGCTGTATAATCACTCTGATTTGTCTGCACTCCCTTCTAGCGCTTTTTTTTTTTTCCCAATTTTTCCCTCCTATATCGTTTTTCCTGAATTTCCTGAAAATTCCATTTTACCCGTGATGTTGTGTAAGACGGAAGCCTGAGACGTATTTCAACATCAGTTGACCAGCTTTTTATCCTTAAATGCCTTTGATTTTTTCTTCTTCATCGAGCCGTTTTTGCGCTCTTCGTGAAAAATCGCTCTTTCTGGGCAAAATATCTGCGCATTTTAAAACCGAGTTACTGAAGCCGTGGAGACTACCAAACAGTGTTAGCGTTGCGTTAACTTTAGGACATGATAACCTTCATGCTGCAAGTGGGGAAGAAGCGTTAAACTTTATAAGTTTATCTTGCATTTTTTTGTTTGATTATTTGTCACATCCATTTAATGATATCTTTTTCTTATCTTTCTAAAGATTGTACGAAGAGCACAGAATTGGTGTTCCTTTCAATTTTAAAATTGTTATATCTTGTATTTTACTTTCCCGAATATCAATGATTCAACAACATATTTCTTGTTATCTCTGGTTAGGAAAAGGAAGCAAAAAAGGAGGCGTTTAGGAAATACTTGGAATCAAATGGGGTCCTTGATATTCTCACAAAAGGTTCTCTTTTTTTCATGATATTTTCTCTATGTAAGTGATTGCGCTATATCAGTTGTTGAAGATAGTTGGCTTTCCTTTGCTAGTTCTTGTTGCTCTGTACGAAGAGAATGACAAACCGTCTTCTGCTATCGAGTAAGTTTTTTATAAGCACCAAGCTAAAGTTTCCTTTTCAAAATAGAAGAAACGGTGAGATGCGCTACTGTCGGTTTTTTTTTCACAACTTGAACGGAAAACGGCTGGGGGTGATTGATTCTTTATATTTTTCAATCTATTTTCTTTTGGGGCCTCGTAGTGTCTGTTTTAGAGAGATTAGCTAATTTCTCTACCAGTAACATATCTTACAATGAAAAAGAAAAAAAACATATCTTACAATGATGAACTGAGCAAACTAGACCAACTCTAATGATATACAACTTTCTCTGGGTTTCACGGTATGTTCTTCAGATTTCTATTAATCTATACAAAGTTTGGTCTAAGATTAATAAAATCCCAACAAACTTGTAGCATTTTCAGTTTGGGGACTCCAGTGCCAGTGTGTGGCTGATTGGAGCTGAGTTACTGACTATATCTAAAAGGTAGATAGGGAATTTCAGGCTTTTAGCTTGAGACTGCAACGTCACTCTAGAATGAAATCATTAAAATTTGATAGGCTATGCCATAAGGTCCATTGAATTGGATATAGGAGATATATAGTCATGTGGCTTTAACTATAATGTAATTTATTAATTTCTAAAGAATTATCTGATGTAAAGTGTCAACAAAGTACTTAAAACAACATTCTTTTAGGTTCATCCAACAGAAATTAGGTGGCCCCACTATCTCCGAGTTTGAAAAGCTTCAGGGAGAGAAGGCAGATTTGCAGATGAAGTATGACAAACTGTTTGCATCTCACAGAGATACATGCAAAAAGGTATTTATGGGTTCCTGCTACTAGTTTTTCTTTTCTGTTATGTATGTATAAGTTTTTCAATATTTTTCTAAGCAGTATCTTCTTTTTTGTATGGCATTAGTTTAGGGTCCTTTGTGATGTGGAATCAAATATTTGTAGTTGGTGCAAACTGATAGCTGATGATCTCAAGTTTGAAGCGTTTTCACTCCATATCTTTTCAAATGCTTTTCTGTGTCATTGTTATTCATTACCAAAAATTATATTTGTAATTAAGTGTGACAAAATCTGAAAACTTTTCATGTTTTGGAGTTGGGAACATCAATATCTAAGATGGAAACCACTACCGTGTATTGTACTAGTTTGCGTTTCTGCCTTAGTTTGCTCAGCCAAAATCCATCTGTCATGGTCTTGGTCCTTGAATCCCAAACTGTGGGTGTCCTTTTCAAGTAATTTCATGAATTGGAAGGTCATGGGCTAGAAACTGACTTTCGATCCTATCTTTGTATTCTCTTTCAAGTAGGACAAACATAATATCTTTGCAACGCTACCACAGATAATTTACTAATTCATACTATGCTTTTGACAACTGACTGTTACATTTATTGGTTAAAGGGTGGTGGCTCTGGTTTTGCCATCTGTGAGCAGTGTGAGCTATTCCACAAGTGATTTTTTATAAAACAATAGAAAAATTTTGAATTTAAATTAAAACGTCTTCTGACCGTTCTGACCAATCCACAAGCTTCCAGGAGGATTTTATTTTCTTGATAGCTGCAACAACTTCTGAGAACTGCATGCATATTTTTTAACATGATGCTTTTGATTTGATTACAGCATTATCTGAGATCAATCTCTGGTTCCAGTTCATATTCTCACTTATTTGCTTCTTTTTTCATATATTTTACTAATCTGTAGCTCGAAGAACTTAAAGGATCTTTGCAAAGAGATGATCAACAAGGATGAAAGCTAAAGAATTTGTGATGGATGTCCATAACTCAATTCTATTGCAACTTGGCCATGCTTGTAAGAGCAGGTTGCACATACAAAGATTTGGATAAAAGTTTTTTTTCTCTATATTTACTTGTAATATTTATCAACTCTTAATGGTTTTATTTATTCCAATAATGAATGTTTGCCTGATCTAATATCCTCGTTACCATGCATGCTTGCATCAGTGAGAACAGGTTGCACATATTTTGATTTGAATTACAGTTTCTTTCTTTATATTTACTTGTAGAAGAGTTAATGCTTTAAATGATTGTATTTATTCTAATCAGGAATGATTGTCTTATGATTGTATCCCCAATTGAAGCAATTTCACATGGAATCAGAACACACACAAGGCTGGTCATTGTTTTTTTTTTTTTCTTGGTCATTCCTTAAAATTTACCTTGGCTTCAGAGTTCAGACTCTATGCTAGTTTTAACTAATTAATAGGTTTATTAGCTAACCAACCAGTTGATTATTTACAGCAACTTAACAACGAGTCATCTCTTCAAAAATTAGCTGATCGTATTCGTATACAAACAAATGTTTAATGATCATTCATAGATTTCTTTCAAAAATATTTTATAAATTACATTGATAACATTGCAATGGCCAAAATAATTCAGTTACCATACTAATTTTCACCGTTTCATGTATATACCACTGTAACATGATTTTTCATTTGCAAACGTGAATTTCTCATTGGTTACTTGCTAAGCTAGAATTGTATTCCATAATATCATTAAACCTTTGATTTACCATAGTTTTAAAATTCCCTCAGCTTGTGTTTGTATTCGAGATAGATCATACAGCCCTAAACATGGTATCACAATCAATTCTTTTAAAGTTAAGGGTTACAACGAAAAAAGTTGTACTTGAGTTTCCCATCAAGAAATTCACTAAAAAAAAGCTTCTGATCTCATAATAAAACCCTGACCACAGATGATTAAGGTTAAACATAAATCCTAATATGCCTAACAAGGAATCAATTAATCTTCATTCGCAATTAAGATAGGTTCCTTCCTATCCAGGAGATCTAAGGATCATACTTGTTTGATCATAATTGGCAATGTGTTTTGTCTATACTTAAAAATTTCTTCATTTTTATGAACATCTTAAAATAATAAAAATTCAATTACATTTGGAACATGACTTACTCAAGTTGAAATGAAATCTATGGCATTAAAACATCATGGGTAAAAGAAGAAAAGAAACTTCAATGCAAGGGCATTAGAAATCAAGCTTGCTTGTAGATCTCCTCTTTTCTTCTTTTAAATTGAGAAGTTTGTGAAGTGAAGATATGACTTTACATGTTATGGAGAAGGGTTGAACTCCATGTGGGCAAAACAAGATGACTTAAGATCTGTTTGTTCGATTAGTAGTTATTATACAATGACGATAATTACTAAAAAAACACACCCTCAGAAAAGAAGTAGAGTTGAAAAATTGTTTAATCATGGAGAATATTTTACACTCAAATCCAGGATTTTAACTGTCAAATCATGATTCAACCAACTTATTTCACTGTGGTGAGGTTATTATTTACGAAAAGTTCACCATTATTGGTATGTATAAAAGCCATTTTTGATTACATAATTAATACTTTACCATCATAATAAAGCAGAGTACCAATTACGTTTTATCATACTGTTGTTGCATACAGAAATTTTATGAAAATAAGTAGCAATTAGATTGGTTAAAAAGCCCTGTTTACAAACAACATTGGTTTTGACCAATGAAAAGTTATTGAACTTGATTTAAATAAGAAATCATTTCTAAGAAGCCTGTGTTTGTTTTATGAATGTCATGGTTGAAAAATGTAATTGTAAATCTATAATAGATTTGTGCCTAAATGAAAATTCAAATTTAAGATCTTATTATTTAAATATTTTTTTTACAACCATCAAACTGTCAATTTGATGATTTAAAAAACTGTGTTGAAGATGCAACAGTATAAATTGTTTACTACAAATCACAAATATTTTAATTTTAACTTACCTGGTCTTCGAGCAGGGAGCCCACAGCATGGAGGAGTTTTGCTGTGGGTGGATTGTTGCGGCAGCGGGAGATCCAAAAACTCATCTTCCGTTTGAAAAGGTCGATTTCAGCGGAGCATTGCAAATTCACCCCCGAAGTTTTCGAAATTCGGTACTCGCCCGTTTCGTAACTAATCCTAACGCTACGATGATGCACATCCATTGATCACTGGTCTTTGATGACGAATTCTGTCCTTCGGTGAAACTCCTAGTGTTATTAATCTTAGGTATCCGAATTATGGAAATCTGTTGGACGATGCGTGCAAAAACTCCCGTCTGCTCGGTGGTTTTGGTGCGAAAATCATTTTGCGGGCTGGAATTCGGCATTCGCCGAGGCCCTGCCTGCAATTCCTTCCTCTTCTGTCCGGAAAATCCTAGCGAGCAATTCCCATGGAAGACGATCCTCTCCTCCGCGACCACAAGCTCTGCAGCTTCCTCCGCGTCGGCTTTTCCGCGGCCACCACCGCCACCTCTCTCGCGCCGGGAACCCCGTGCTCCCCCTTCGGCGACAGGTCCAGCGCCGGATTCCTCGCGGAGGACGGGACTCTGCTAGTCCCGATCTCGAAAGACGATGGAAATCCTCACAGGGAGGCGGGTACGGTTACGACTACAACGCCGCCGCCCGCGTCTCCTGCTCCCAGGAGGAGGGGGAGGAGGAGGAAGATGGGGATGGCGTATGGGAGCGTCAGCGTGGTGCAACAGATCCAGGCATTGGTGTCGCAGAGGTGCTTGGTCGTTCGGGGGACTGTGCTTGGTGTTTCGAGGAGCTGTGGGGATGGGAGTGTTACCGCGGTTGTGTTGGTGGACGTGTATTTGCCCATGGCTGTCTGGTCGGGGTGGCAGTTCCCGAAGTCTGCTAGCTTGGCGGCTTCGCTGTTTAGGCACGCCAGGTACGAGGACCGTGTGGCCTATTTGCTTCTTACGAGTGTGCGGAAGATACCTGTGTGTGTATATATATATATATATAAATTAGTCATTTCCAATCTTTAATAAACTATATTTTGAGTTAATGATTTTTATGAAAATTAAGCTTAATTACGTTGATGTAATAAACATATTTTGGTGTTCGTTTGGCATGTGATACATGTCATTGTATAGCAGATCAAAAGATTGGTCACATATTTCCATATTGTCGCGTGTCTCTAATCTGCCATTTTTTATCAGTCAATATCAGTCCCAATTAGGTGTTAAAACAGTTATGATTATTATTCATTTACACAATATATATTGCCACAGACACCAAAATTAGTCAACAAAACTGGGTCAAACCTTCATAAGAATCAACTATGTAAGCCTGAAGTATTGGAATATTGATTAGCACACCTTTGGGGTAGACAATTTGAAATGTTGGACAATTTAGGCAACCTTTTATTATATACAGATAAAAGAAGCTTCCTTGTCACAACATTTATATAAATGTTTATAAATTTTGGATATAATAGCAAAATTTATCATTGTGCTCTAATTACTCCTTCAATTGTAATATTCTCTCTTACCTCCTTTAATTATTTTTAACATTTTATTTATTTGTATTAATTGTCTCATGATTGATATTACTTGTAAGCTTGCCCAACCTTTCAAATCTATATGCACAAAAGAGAATAACATGAAACCAAAATATTTTTTATTTTCACATACATTTGAAAATTCACGTCAAGTTTAAATTTTCAATTGATTTATAGTATGAAGTTTTTTTCAAATAAAATTTATTCTTCATATTTTAGACTGTTGGAAAATCATAGATCTTATCATTATATCATTTACATCTTATTTAAAAAGATAAAATGTTCTCAAACGGAAATAACCTTTACCCACTAAAAAGTGATTTTCTTTTCATTCTTAAAATTTAGTTTGTACTTGATTTCAAGTATTTAGATTAATAATTATATTCTTTTATAATTCTCATTTAATTTTTACATCTAGTAGGTGTCTTGAACAAGTAGTCCTAAATAAATGAGCATTTTTTAGCTGAATAACCTTAGTAAAACAATAATAATGAATGAGATATGTTGTTGCTTTTAGTAATAAATAATATTATGTCAATTATGTACGCCAACTATTTAGATAAAATGTCAATCCATGCAACACGTGTGACTATTGCTAGTGTTCCTATTGAATTATATTGTTTTTTGTATGGTAACTTGTTACATTCATTATGCATGCGAGACTTCTGAAAATTATTATGTTTACTTATTATTGTAATTTTGTGCTTTTCTCTTGCTTCATATGTTGTCTGGATTTATTATTGTTGATTATATATCACATATTCATGGATCTTTCTAATCCATGTAATGCTTCATTGCCAACTTAATTTCTGAATTCCATCAACAGCTGTGACTGGGAACTGAGAAGATCTTTGTTATATGGAAAAAAAGAGAGACTTGGTGAAGATGATCATAGTACATGGTACAATTCAGACTGCCATGTTCTTGGATGTAACATGCATCGTAAAATATCTAATTCATGTAAAAGTAAGTTATTTGATCTCCATGAAATTTTTAAGGGTCTTCCTGCTGCTACAAAGGAGGAAATGTCATATTCTTCAAAAATAGAACCTGAAAATTCAACTGATAGCTCTGGCATATGGTGTGTTTCTAATGATGTATTAATCTATATATTGGCTACACTTGGACCAAGGGACCTTGCTAGTGTTTCATCCACTTGTCATCATCTACGTTTCTTGGCATCATCAACAGTGCCACATATGAAGCTTAAACTTTTTCCTCATCAGCAAGCAGCACTGGAATGGATGCTAAAGCGTGAGCGCAGCACCAGTGTTCTGCCACATCCACTCTACATGAAGTTTTCAACCGAGAATGGATTTAATTATTTTATAAATGCCATCTCTGGAAAAATTTCAACTGGTCAGATTCCAACAATTAATGATTTTCATGGAGGAATGTTTTGTGATGAACCGGGTTTGGGCAAGACTATAACTGCTCTTTCTCTGATCTTCAAAACCCTTGGGACTTTGGCGGATCCACCTCATGGAGTAGATGTAGTATGGTGCACACACAACCAAGTCCAAAGATGTGGTTACTATGAAGTCAGTCATGAAAGCTTTGGTAATGGCAACTTGGTGTTCTCTTGGAAAAGATCTGCCAGCCAAAATGTACGAAGAGGCCTGAATTTCTCCACTCATATGCCTTTCCAATTGGATTCATTTTTAAATTCAATGTCGCCTCCATTAAAGCGAACATTTGATTCCATTGATATTCAAGTAGATTCATATGATAAAAAAGAAAAATTATCATACTCATCTTCTAATACTTTTCCTGAGACAAATTTCCAACATAATGGTAGTTTGAGCCAAGAGAAGAAAAATCTCTTTGACGCTTTTGAAAAAAAATCCAATCATTTTAACCGAGTTAGAAAAAAAACAAATGCTAGGCAGAAAACATTGGATATTCATAAAGATGATCATATATTTCAAATCAGCTGTAACACTGGCAGTATTGATTCAGGTGAGACATGGGTTCAGTGTGATGCCTGCAGAAAATGGAGGAGGCTTTCTGACAGAAATTTACCTGATACTACATCTGCCTGGTTCTGCAGTATGAATAGTGATCTCTTGCACCAAAGTTGTTCAATGCCTGAGGACTCTTGGGACCGCAAACGTTGGATTACATATTTGCCTGGCTTTTATGCTAAAGAAACAACTCCTGGAAAGGATCAAAATGTGTCATATTTTATTAGTATTCTGAAGGAGCATCTTGCACTCATTGATTCTGAAACAAAGAAAGCGTTAGGTTGGCTGGCTGATCTTTCTTTTGAAAAATTTTTAGAGATGGAGACAAATGGTTTGACTCTTCCAGTTGTAGGAATAGGTGATATACCAGGACGAGTAGCCCATGGCTATGAGAAAATATTTCAAGCTTTTGGCCTTGTAAGAAAAGTTACAAGAGGTAGAATTAGGTGGCATTATCCATGCAACCTTGAAAATTTGGCATTTGATTCCATTGCTCTTCGAGTTGCTCTAACAAAGCCACTGGATTCACTGAGGTTGTATCTGTCAAGGGCCACACTTATTATTGTCCCAGCAAATTTAATTGAGCACTGGAAAACCCAAATTCAGAAGCTCATTATTCCTGGGCAGTTACGAGTATTTGTTTGGATTGATCACAAGAGGCCCTCTGTTCACAATCTTGCGTGGGACTATGATATTGTCATTACGACTTTCAGCCGGTTAAGTGCTGAGTGGAGTCCCCATAAAAAAAGTGTGCTTATGCAGGTGCACTGGCTCAGGGTTATGCTGGATGAAGGGCATACACTTGGTTCAAGTCTAACTTTGACTAACAAACTGCAAATGGCCATTTCTCTCACAGCCTCTAGTCGATGGATATTAACTGGTACACCCACTCCCAACACACCTAGCAGTCAGTTGAGTCCTCTGCAACCAATGCTTAAATTTCTTCATGAGGAGACGTATGGGTTGGATCAAGAATGCTGGGATGCTGGTATTTTAAAACCGTTTGACCTACAAATGGAGGAGGGGAGATTGCGTCTTCTTCAATTACTTGGGAGATCTATGATAAGTGCTAGAAAAGAAGATTTGAAGACTATACCTCCTTGCATAAAAGAGGTGACTTTTTTACATTTCAATGAAGAGCATGCTAGGAGTTACAATGAATTAGTTGTCACTGTGAGACGAAACATTCTGATGGCTGATTGGAATGATCCTTCACATGTTGAGTCTTTGCTGAATCCCAAACAGTGGAAGTTTCGGGCTAACACTATCAGGAATGTTAGATTGTCCTGCTGTGTTGCTGGCCATATTAAAGTGGCAGAAGCTGGTCATGATATTAATGACACTATGGATATATTTGTGCAACAAGGCTTGCACCCTCTTTCTGAAGAGTATGAATATATAAGGTCATCTTTGCTTAATGGTGGTTGCTGTATGAGGTAAGAACTAGATGTGAATGTTCGTCAGGTTTCAGCAATATATTTTACCCTTGACAAGTTTTCTTTTTAGGTGCAAGGACTGGTGTCGCTTGCCTCTTATTACACCATGCATGCATCTGTTATGCCTAGATTGTGTTGCCCTAGATAGTGAAAGATGTACACTTCCTGGTTGTGGGAACTCATATGAAATGCAATATCCAGAAATGTTGACTCGACCAGAGAATCCCAATCCTAAGTGGCCTGTTCCAAAAGACCTCATTGAATTGCAACCATCTTACAGACAGGCAAGCTGTTTTCAACTGTTTGTTTTATTATAATTCTTTTTTTTTGCACTTTTCTCACCATATTTTTGCAATAATTTGTCATTTCGAACAGGATAACTGGGATCCAGATTGGCAGTCTACATCAAGCAGCAAGGTTTCTTATTTGGTTGAAAGGTTGAAGCATTTACAAGAAGCTAATAGGAAGTTGGGTTTTTTCAAGGATGCAATGGATTGCAAAGATATTTCATATTTTGATAAGAGCCATATGGATTTCTTTTCTAAGAGTGCTTGTGAAAAGCAGCTTGTTTCTTCCAGCATGAGACTGCCTTATAAAGTGATAATATTTTCTCAGTTTCTTGAGCATATTCATGTTATTGAGCAACAGGTGGCTGCAACTGAGTTTAGTTGTTTTTCTGTTTTTTTTGGAACTAACAGTAAACTATATTTACCTTCCATCTTCTAGTTGACACTATCTGGGATTGGTTTTGCTGGAATGTACAGCCCAATGCACTCCAGCAACAAGGCATGCAAATGTTGTTTCACTTCCAGATTGTTTCTCATATTTGTTTAATTAATTTGCTTTTTTTTTATAACCAGATGAAGTCTTTGACAATATTTCAAAAAGATACAAAGTGTTTGTCTCTTTTAATGGATGGCAGTGCAGCACTGGGACTGGATCTGAGCTTTGTTACACATGTGTTCTTGATGGAACCAATCTGGGACAGGAGGTAACTCTTCTGTGTTTTTTGTGAGGGTTAACTCTTTTCTATGTTGAAATGGTTGATATGTATAAGTTTTGAAATCTATGTTGAAATGGAATCATGTGGCAAAATGTTCAGTATCATTTGGCAACCAATAGAGAAACCTCTTCAATTGTTTATGTGAATATCTTTTTTAGCTTATGTAAACCATTCTAATCCAGTTCTGCATAGTTCTGCATGGCACCATACAAATCCAAATTATTGCTATTCTCATCAACCCTTTTATGTGGATGTGCTTTTTTAGTGTTCCAAGCTTCAATTTGCCCTATCTGAAGCCATCAACCTGCAAATTGTTACTTTTTCATGTTGCTTGCTGATATTTCTTGTGCTTAAAGCATCCATCTCCCAACACAATATAAGAGATCACTTTCCTGTTTCAATGATTTTTGTAGAACTGAAAAAAAATGTTCCTGCTTTCTAGTGGTTGCATGTGACACATCTTTAACTAGTATATGAATCCATCCCCCTTTTAAATATTCTAACGGAAGGTTTTTTGTTGATATTCAGCATGGAGGAACAAGTGATTAGTCGTGCCCATCGCATGGGTGCTACTCGTCCAATTCATGTGGAAACATTGGCAATGCATGGTACAATTGAAGAACAAATGTTGGAGTTTTTACAGGTCAATGATGCAATTTCTTTTTCATTAATTGATCACTAATTTTGTCTTTAAGTTCTAGCCAAAGTAAAATAGTACAAATACTACATCTTATTTCTAATAACTACCATTATGTGCAGTGAAGTTAGTGTGCTCATAGTCTAATGAAGATCACAATCCTGAGTCACCTCCCTGACTAATAAATTTACCTTGAAAAAATAACTAATATAGACTGGTGAATCTCTGTGATGTGATGTGATGATGACAGACAGTAAGTTCTGTAGACATTTTTTGTTTGCATGGTATCCTTGCACAACTGTCTTGCACACAAACAAATAGCATGTCCATGGAACCTATTGCAATATTCAGCATCCATGCTACATTCTTGGGTAGTCATGAACTCACGATGCCTACAAAATGTGTGCTTTGAGACTTCTTGTGCCATGTATTCATATTCTATGTTTCTTCTATAAAGTGTCATTCTTATCTTTGTCGTAGGCTTGCAATCATGATTTACACCTCTTTTTGGTAATAGCCATTCCTGACTTTGTCATTACCAGTTGTTACAACACCTCTCTGGGTTGGCTTACATTGTACTTTGAATATTTCAGATTTTCCTATGTGTGCTTTGTGCTGTTTTCATTACAGCCAAGTTTTTAAGGCAAGGAATTGGACTATGGTGACTTGGTTGTTCGGGTGCTTAGGTGTCAAAAAATTAAGAAAATAGTGTATATTCCTTGTCTCTCATCTTGCATTGGAAGAGGTTGATATGGTATTCTATCTTGCTAATGGTGTCACTAACGTAGCTATGCATAGCTTGGTGGGTTCCATGTTGTCACTTGGTCACTAAGGCAAGTCATTAAGTGGAACCATATTGAGATCCAATTATGTTTACATGGGTATAGAAATAAACACTAAAACAACACCATTCTTTCTTCTTGTTCCCTACCATCAAGGCATCAATCGATGGCTAACTAGCTTATGAAATCTAAAGACGTTCTTTAATAAAGTTGACTCCATTGGAAATTCCAACCACTATTGTGTATTCATTCAATGAATTCAACATTTTTTCAACGAGCTCAACATTCTTTCCTTAATGTTAATTTGTTATTGACAAGTCATTCATTGATTTTTTATTCACATATTTGTTATTATTGTATTGTTAACATTGGTAGGAAAAGTTAATGTATTGAAATCTGAATCTAATATAATATATATGCTTTTGGACCACCTAAGCTTCAGTCAAGCATTTAGATGACTGATTGATTAGTTAGGCTCATCACCATGGTACCTAGGCTATTTGATAAATATGACCTCGTTACCATTGTTCATGAGTATTCCTCTGATTTCTTTGTCGTTGAATTTCATTATATTACAATGGTTGAAACATTTGACCCTTTAACATATTTTTCTTTCAAACATTGACTTATTTAATTTATTTTTTCACATTGCTTCATACGGTTATCCATTTTCCCTCCCATTTCCAAGGAATAAGCTCATCAATTTGATGATTTATGACATACAATGTTGAATTCTTAAACAAAATTAGCATGACAAACATGTGAATGTTAACATAGATGAATGGTGACACTTTAAGCATGTTAACAAATGATTTATTCAAAATAGAATAGAAGCTAGACTGATGAAGGATAAAATGAGAGAATTGTTTTAGATAGTATGGTTATGCACTTATGCCCATGGAAGATTCATGAATGCATTATCGATCTACAAAGGGGAAATCTATTGTTTTAGGTTCCTAAAGATGCAAGGATGAGTGAGGACCTAATTGTATGGTGCCAAATCACCAATTTTAGGTTCTCATATTTCTATGTTGGGAAAATGAAAGATTGTATATAGGCATATAGAAAATACAAAGGAAAAGAAATAGACAAATTTATATAGGAGATTTATGTAATTCGATAACTGCCTACATTCATAGTTGCACCAGTGTTTTTCTTCACTTTCAATGTCAAATGGTATATTTTGTTATAGAAGACTGTTCTTTTATATAAGAGGAAATTAGAGCATCACGATAATATAAAATTACAAATATATCTTACAAAGGAAATTTTTCTAAAAAATGGGGTTACCACATGAAAATACAAGGGATTTTCATATAAATGGAGATGCTCAAATTGTCAAACCATCAGAATTCAATAATTTTTCTTTTCATTAAGTTATTAAGAAACTTCCTATATGAGAGTGAATACGACAAATCTATTGCTTGAATTAAAAACCAATGTGAGACATAAGTCCCTAGATGTATTTATCCATGATCAAATTGTATTTGTTCAATACATCTATTGTCAATATGAATTGAATTTTGAGAAAACAAATAAAGCGAAATAAATCCAATAACGTAAAATAAAAGATTTGTGTTGGATTGACATGACATAGAATAAATAAGAAAAATAAATGGGGTAAAAATAAAGAAAACTATAAAATCTAAAATCTATTCAATTAGGGCGGATACAATAACTAAGGAAGATTAACCCAGCGTTATATTCATGGGTAAATACCCACAACAAGAATAAAAGTATGAATAGAGAAAAAAGGACAGATGTTGAGGCAAACATTATAAGTTGGATCCAAGGGCCTGGGGTTTAGCTAATTGGTCTCCGCATTCCTTACATTCTGCAGGGATTCTCCCTCTTAATGATTAATTATGGCAACTTGGTTCCTAAGGCCTTCTTAGATATAAAACTAGGAGTTTTGTGGGCAATATAGGCTTTTAATCATTCTTGTGATTTCTACAAATCCTTCTAACAGACATATTCCCTACAGGATGCTGTTGAATGCAGAAAAGCATTGAAAAATGATCTTTGTAGAACTGATGAGGGAACACGTGTTCAACGTACCTTGCATGATTTTGCTGAAAGTAATTATTTGTCTCGACTTGGCTTTGTAAGAACCAAAAGTGGTGATACATAAAGGTACTTACTCATCACAGTTTCATGTTGTCAAAAGTTGATAATTTTTATTATAATGCTTTATGCCACTTTTAACATAGTCATGTAGCCAATTGGGAATCATTCAAAAAGAGAGAAAAATCTTATTGGTTTTGATCATGTTAATCATTGCAGTGTTCATTCTTTTAATCATACATGGTAATCATATGTATACTATAATTTTAATACCAATTATGCTTCTGCAACACGATTTTTCCATTTTTAGTCAGCTGAAATTCTTCCAGTGGCACTTGGCTTCCATGTTGAATAGATTGTCTTAAATGGTTCCCTTCCAAACGTTTTTCATGATCCATGGAATTAATATTAGATAATCATTGCAACACAAATCTCATGCTAGATGTAGTTTTACTTTAAAGATAACTATGTTTGGCTGTAGCATTTGTACTAGACGAGAGATCTGACAGCAGTGTGTGCATGGAACTTTGCTCTGGGGTGATAGCACTTGCCATAAAGATGATGTATTGGACTTCTTAGAGAAGAGCATAATGTGAATCCCCAAATTTCCTTCTTTACCAGATGGTGAACTTGGATATTGTGAGACTTACTTGACTGGTAACATACATGAGGAATCTTTCATTCTTTCTTTTCCCATATTTATTCTCTTTTGAAACTAGGGTCTTTATTTGGCTCCCAGAGTTTTCTGCTCGTGGGTGAGGTTTAGCCTGTCTTTACCTGCTCAAAAAATCGCAAGTCTTATTTCATTGGTTTATGGGCCGAATTTGGTGCTTGTTTACATATTTGATAAATTGCTTCAGACTCAATATTGTATTTTTCATATTCCTCCACTTTCTTGCTTGCAGAAAATTTCACGCCTTTTAAATACTGGAATGCTTATTATCATTGCTTTTATTTTTCGGTGGAAGAAAAAGGAAGGGGCTGTTTCTTTTATAGATAACAGATGGCATTAGTAAAATGCAAATGGAAATGTGATCAAATAACCAAATAATGTATCACAGGAAAGCAGGCTGACTAGAAACAACACAATGGAGGCAGTCATGGTGACCCTAGGACAGTCTTAACTGACCGAGAACTGCTTGCCGGTGGAAGATAAAGAGCACATACACCACAGGAGATAAAGGACAAACGGAGATTTGCAGCCCTGCGATGTCATCCATCGGATTCAAGCTGGTCAGGCCGGTGGTTCCCATTGTTCGCAAAATTTTATTTGTGCTAAAAAAAAAAGCATATCACTGTCATTTTGGTGATAAATTGCACCCTTTGTACATAGCTCATTGGGGATTAGTGGTGGCACAATTTTGCCACTTAAAAAGGCATTCAATCCGCCGACGCTCTTCTCAGCATTAATCTCAGCCTTTTCCCCTTGTGTAGAAGTGTTAAAGAGTTAAATCCAAACAGGCTATATTAGTTTGGATTTGACTCGTCTTATAGTTTCATAGGTTTGGATTTGCTTTGAGATAATTTTTGACATTTAGTATGGTGTTCAAGTTAGATTTCAAAATTGATAGATTTAGTTGATATTGGGTTCGTTTAGTTAACAAATCGATTTGAGCCTATGAGTTAAGCTTATTTGTTGGATTGCAGCTCATTTAAGATTTGCAATTTCATTTTGTTTTTAAGATTTGTTTGGTAATGAAATCTTAATATATTCAAAATTATGTGATACACCATATGCATGTAAATATCTAAATTAATACAAATATATTATGTTCCAAATTTTTATATAATTATTAGTAATTAATATTATTTAATTAAACTAAACAAAACTTTTAACCTCTTGTTTGAGTTTTGCCCGAATCAACTCAAACTATGAGTTTGGTTCGTTTCTTAATAAGCTTGGATTAAATTCAAATTTAGTTAGCATATGAAATAGTTTTTTCATGCTAGTTTATTTCAATACAAGTACTTATTCAATAAGTTCTTTCAAACATGACTGAAATAAGCACTTCATAATAAAATATAAATAAACACTTTATCCAATAAGTGTTTTGCACCAGTCCAAACTGAATTTGAATTGTTAAATAATTTATTTTTTAAAATTATTATATTAAAATAATTATATTAAAAAATTTAAAATCTTAAATTTTAGTTATCAATTCAACCCTTTTTAAATTTCGTTTGATAATAGAATTTATAAGAATTTTTACTGTAAAAGTATATATTTTAACAAATAATATAATAAAAATAGAGATTTTTATTATAATAATGAGTAAGAAAAATTTTAAAATTTTATTTTAAAAATTATAAATTTATTAATTTTACCACCGACACTGACAGACACTGACAATTTGTTATTTGTGTGAGCCGCAACTCGATTGCGGAAGCCGTCCTACACTTTCCCTCTTGCCGTTCCACCTCCACCTCCCATTCGATATTTCCCCGGCCACTCTCCGATCCAGCTATCCGTCGATCACATCGCCGTCACTTGCCCTGGCCCGCCCTCTCCTCCGATCGATCCCTCGATCTCGTAAGTTATCGCGAAACCCCAGTGTTCTTTCATCAGCTTGATTTCAGTGTTTCTTGGTGAAAACAAATAAACCATAAAAAAATTGTGGTGTGCATGGTCGGTGGTCCTCATCCGCCATCGCCTCAATCCCACTTCGTCCTTCCAAAACCCCAAGTCACCAGTGATGGCCGCCGCCGCCGCCGCCAAGGTCTACATAATGTAAGAATCGATCCATCGCCACCACAACCCTATCCTCAGAATTCGTTGATCGTTCCTGCGTTCGCAGATACTACTCCATGTACGGCCATGTGGAAGCCATGGCCCGGGAGGTGCACCGTGGGGCCAATTCCGTCGACGGCGTTGAGGCCACGCTTTGGCAGGTGAACGAGGCAATATATCATACATCGCTTTTTCATCTATCCTCTGGCAATGCTTGCGTGCTGTGTTTTGTGCTCGATCACTCTTTCTAATCATGGTCGGCGCGGGAAGGTGCCGGAGACGTTGCCGGAGAGGGTGCTAGAGAAGATGAAGGCTGAAGCTAAGCCCTGGGATGTGCCGGTGATTCATCCCCACCAACTTGCCGAGGCTGATGGCTTGGTCTTCGGCGTCCCGTCGCGGTTCGGTGTTATGGCGGCCCAGATGAAGGCCTTCTTTGATGCCACGCAGGACCTATGGGCTGGGCAGAAGCTGGCGGGGAAGCCCGCCGGTATTTTTTGGAGCACTGGATTCCATGGCGGCGGCCAGGAGCTCACTGCGTCTGCTCTTTACCTCTCTCTCTTTCTCTCTCGCAAACCCCCACCCCAAATACCAAGTGAAATTTAACCACGATTCGTGCTGGTGGTGCAGATGGACGGCGATCACGCAACTCGCGCACCACGGCATGATATACGTGCCGGTGGGGTACCCCTCCGGCGAGGGAACTTTCGAGATGGGCGAGGTACGAGGAGGGTCTGCCTACGGCTCCGGCACGTACGCTGGGGACGGCACTCGACATCCAGCAACTCTGGAGCTCCAGCAAGCCTTCCACCAGGGCCAATATCTCGCCGGAATCACGATGAAGCTTCGATCGACTCCCATCGACTGCCAGCTCCGATGAGATTTCGGCGTACACGCTTGCAGAAGAAGAAGCGTGTCAACATTCGGGTCATTTGGAGGCGCTTTTGATTCGGGTCGGATCTGGCATGGCCTGTTTGGTTCCGGTGTAGCAATTTACCTATTTAATCGTACTAAGGTTTGTTTAGTTGAGCATATAAATCTTTATTTCATAATTTACTATATATTTGTTTCGATTTTTTAAAACTTTATCTATAACATAGTTTTATATAGGAATTATTATCGAATAAGGTATAACTTAAAAATCTTTAGTATTTGAAAAACTTTTAAATCCTACAAACCCATCATCGAAAATCTTCCTTATCATCCTTCCCCTTTCCTTCAACAAACGACCGCCACAAGAACAGTATTGTCGTTTTGCACCAAAATATCAAAATAAAATCAAACATATTTTTATTGACATTATTGATATTCTTAAATATAAATAAGAAAATAAAATGTAACTTATTTTTAATCGAGTATCATTAATATACGTTTAAAAAATCAAAATAAAATGCTTCTTATTTTTAATCAAGTACCATTGATATGTTTGTTAAAAGAAAATTAGAAAATATCAAATAAAATATAAGTCTGTTTTATTACAACTATTAAAAGATACAAGTACACTTATTTATAACATACAATCACATTTTTATTAATACATATTTTAATAAAATATCAAAATTATTTATAGTAACTATGTACAAAATAAAATGCAACGAAACAAAGAAACTTGCAAACATATGTTGATCGATGAAAGTGAAGAAGACGTCAAGTCACATTGAGATTCATGTTAAAATATCACCGTACTCGTCTAACACTTCTTCATTTGATAATTATGTTGGCAAGAATATAATGTTTTATTAAATAATATAACGAAAGTAAAAAAAAAAAATTATAATTATTAAAAGAAAAAATATAAAAAAATTATATCGATTTAAATGATATAAACTCTGGACGCACGTAAATTTTACCAAATAAAATTTAAAATTTTACATTGAATTCTCGAGGTATTTCACAGTACACGTCCCGGTTAAAACACCTCATTCCTCCTCCCGTATTCCCCGCAATACCTTTCACTTCATTCTACAGTTTACAGACTACGAATTAGGAATACCCAAACCAATTATTATATCACTACTTTAATTACTTGAATTCAATATCAGGTGTGATATTACGCGAGATTGTAGTCAGCTAACTAAATACCTTTTGATCGATTTAATTGCAAGAAAATATGTTTTTCAGATTAAATGATAAAATTATTTTTTTAAAATAATATTACGATTAGTTTATGATTATCAAGTATCGTAACTTTTAATCACGTCATATAATTTAAGATTCAGGAGGGGTTACGAAAAATGTTCATTACGAGATAAAGAATATCACGCTACGTCTGAGATAATTTTCTTGTTTATTTGGAAAAAACCAAGAAAAAGAATCGTCGAGGTTTCGCACGCATCCGCTCGATTCCACCTCCAATTCGATCTTTTTTTTCCCCTCTTCCTCCCGATTTCCGCTGCACTGGCCCTCCGCGTCCCCCGTCCCCCTCCTCCCGTCTTCCCCGAATTCCATATTCTCCGGCAATTCTTCGATCAATCCCATCGCCCGTCGCTTGCCCTAATGCGCTCTCTCCTCCGATCACTGTCTGCAATCTGGTAAATTCTCGCGAAACCCTCATTCTCGGGGGGAGTTCGGGTTGTTTGCGTTCTTTTGTTCCGGCTGCCTCGGATGCCGGGTGTGTCGTGCGTGAGTTTCCGTGGGGAAATTTGAAATTTTGTTGTTTGAACAGTTACGGCTGACGAGTGCGACGTAGTTGCGCTCGGATAAGAGATGAATGTGCCGTCGCATGCGTCGGGGCAGATGTTGCCCAACCAGCGCATCTCCCGGTTGTCCGGGTTGTCTCAGCAGAATGGTGCCATAGGGGGCTTGGCTTCGCAGATGCAGAACGTAGGTGGTACTACTAATATCGACCCAGAATTCGCACTTGCCCGCCGCGCAATGCTGGAAAGGATGTAAGCTTTGATCTTTTGTGTGTGGCCACATTTTATGATATCCGTGATTCGGCATACATTATGTAAACTTTCCACCTTTTTTTATCAGAGGCATGCACACGACGTGCGTCTGTTTCTTTTTTGCATTGAAATTAGGAAAAGGAAAAGCTAATAGTTTACTGAAACAAATGGAGTTGCTGTAATGTGTATGGTGATACTCTTAACGTACATCTCAAGTGTGATGTCTGCACATGTATTTCCAGTTAACCACCACTCGAGATGTAGGTGTTTTCAAGATTTACAACTAAAATGCGCTACTCATTGTTGAACCGGATTACAGTGCTTTTCTTGTTTCCTTCTCGTGGTGGCTTCAATACTGATTTTCCTGTGGTGTCATATGTAACCTATTTATCTTTGAAGTTTATACATGGAAATATCTAAATGCAGACCAACCTCTGCCTTATGATAGCTGCACATATCATACTATTTTCTTTCTTGAATATTTAGAACTGGAAGAGGCTTTTACATCCATTTACAAGGAAAATTTTCTCAACACTTTGTTCCTTTGAGCTCAAGCTCATAGTAGAAATGAAATTTCTCAAGTAATATCACTTGTTCTCTTTGGACAATTTTCTAGAATAAGGATCAAAACCAGTTTTATTTTCTTGGAGAAAAATTTATGAACTAAATATTCATATTATATATTGACGTTAGTACACTCAGAAGATGTCATATTTATGTTAGGTTGCAAAAGAGAAATTTTATATTTTAGTTAGCAATGCTTGGATTGCACTGCACCCTATGATCCATAAATAGAGTCACTACGCGATTTTTGTACATAATTTTATTTTTCACAAAAATAAGGAATGCTTGGATAATCTCACAATATCACAACTTAGTTATTTTGATGGGTTTTTATTTTGTGCTTCCACAACTCATTCTTTCACTACTATATTTCTTTTCGATGGATACACATTTGATATGCTTTAAATAGATATGAAATTGTTAACAAATAAAGGTTGGATATTGAGGGTCTGTATGACCTCCAAAGATTGTGTTTCTGAGATTTGAACCCTTGATCTCTAACTTAAAGTCATGGTAGAATAATTTTATTTGCTAAAATTGATAAACATTTGTAATTTTGATGTTGACATGGTGGCTTAATAATAGAATAAAATTGATGTTTTAGATTCAGATATTTGTAATTTTGAGATGTTTCTAGTTACTGTGGATTCTTTGCAGCAATCAATACTTTCAAGGACGTCCACTACCAAATGGATGGCAACAAAGGCTACCAGATATTGTTAAACGTTTTGAAGATTGGCTATTTAAGCATGCTTCATCAAAGGTTTCCCATGGTCCATGTTAAACTTCTGAAATTTGTTACTATGATTTTTGAAGGTTTCCTTCTATATTGTAACTCTCTTTGTTTTCCCCTTAGGAAGAGTATTTGAACATGGAGACATTTGATAGCCGCATGCTCTCCATAATAAAAAGAATAACCAACGCAAACCAACAAATTAATTCTTGCCGAGTTTCTTCTTCTGCACCCATTAGCACAATGATACCAACACCTGGGATGTCTCATGGTGGAAGTTCAAATGTTATGGCCACTGGATCTGTAGACATGACTGTGACTGCTAGTAACTCTCCTGGTAGTATAATGGCAACTTCTATAGGAACAGGAAACATGATACAAACTGCAAATCAAGCAGCTCCTATTGGAAACAATACTTCTTTTAATGCGCCAGATGGTAAAATTTTTTACTCAGTATTTTAATGTTTTCTTAATTCCCTTTCCCTCTCTATGAATGTGTGTATTGATAATGTATATGTTTGTTTGTGTGTGCATGTGTGTGTCTCTGCATATAGTATCAAATTCTGATGGATATCAACATCCTTCAGCCAATGGTTCTGTTGGTTCAGTACCTCCCATGGGGTTATCACACGGTTCAAGTCAGATGATTCCAACACCAGGATTGACTAATACACAGTCCATGCCATTGAATTCTGGAAGTAATGGAGGTGGCTATTCTGGTGTGGAGTCTACAATAGTGCATCAATCACAGAAGCAGTTCGTTGCTAATCAAAATAGTCAAATATTACAAAATCTTGGAGGTCAAATTGGTGTTGGTGTAAGGAACAGCATGCAGCAAAGATATGGTTTTCCAAATGATGGAATGACATATATTGGAAGCAATACTCAGCTGATGAATGGTAATGGGCCCACTGTTTCTGAAGGTTACCTAGGTACATCTGCATACAGCAATTCTCCAAAACCATCCCAACAACATTTTGATCTGCAACATCACCGTACATTGTGTTCAAGTACCCTATCCATGCTGCCCCCAATATAAACATATGTTACCTTGCACAGTGATATTATTCTTTGTCAAAGTTTTTTTCTTTTTTCATCTGTCCTGCTTTATCTTCTGTGACCATATTACTTGAAATAAATAATAGTATTTATCGTTCAGCATTATTTCCTTAACAAAGAATGTCTCTGACAGGGAATAACTTTGGCATGAACAATATAACCGGAGACAGAAATGTGTGCACCAATGTCCATAATATGGGGTCTACTATGAACATGCAAAACATGAATGCCTTAAGCTTGCGGCCTAGATCTAAAACTGCTACTGCACCCCAGACCTATCAGCAGAATTTGCAGTCAATCCCGCAGACTGCACGCAAACCTCAATTTCTTGACACTGAACAAAACTTGGAGTTTCAGTCAATTCATTCTGTCCACGAATCTTATCTGCAGACTCCACAATCGTTTCCAAAGTTCCAGCAGCAGCAGTATCAGTCTCAGACGAGTCAGCCATATGGACAAATCAGTCAACATCAGTTTCACCCACAACAGCAGCTTCTGATAGAAAATGATCCATTTGTGCAACCTTTGGTGACATCCAGCATCAATGGGCAACTAATGTCTGAGAAGCGTATGGCTTCCATTAATGAACCATTACTTCCACAAGCTTCTGAAGAATTTCAGCTTTCAGAATTACCTGGATTCCAGCAGAATAGTGTTGTTGAGAACAATTCCATTGGTGCTAGGTCAGTTAGTCAACTCTCTGGTCCTCAAAATATGCAACCTTCAGTATCTCAGGATCTACAGCAAAAGCACCAAATGTATCATCCAAATCAACATTATGTTGAATCTGAAAACAATTTAAATTCCTTGTCTAATGGGTGTCAACCAGAAGTATTCCCACTGGGACATTGGCATTCTCGAGCACTCCAGAATCACTCTGAGAGTGATTTTCAATCACAGATGGTTGGGAAAAGTGGTGGCCCACAACTGCATCACCTGTCAGGGGGATCTGGTCCAACTGTTGGCATTGCTAATGGAATGGCTATGTCCAAGCAGTCAAGCTCTAATTTCCGTGATATTGGAAATTCTATTCGAGCACAACAGTATCATAACCAACAGAGATGGTTATTGTTTCTCCACCATGCTCGTTACTGTGGAGCACCCAAAGGGAAATGCAAAGAAATTTATTGTGCAGCAGCACAGGATTTACTGCTGCATATGGGAAAGTGTAAGGAAGGAAATTGCACTTATCGTAACTGCAGAAAAACTAAGGCTCTTCTTCAACATTTTTTAGAATGCCAAAAGGCAGATTGCCCTGTCTGTGTTTTTGTTCGTGATTTCGGTTTGAAGTACAAATCACGTCCTTCTTCTGATGCTGGATGTCTTGAAGAACAAAACGGTACATGGAAGACAGTAAATGCTTTGGATGCTGATAAACCTGGGTCCAAAACTAGCTCATCATCTATTGAGCCTTTTGAGGATCTGCAATCTTCAAAGCGTCAAAAAGTGGATCATACATCAGTCAGTCCTAAGGGTGAAACAAGCAAACTTCATGCTTCACAAGAGGCACACATGATAACATATCCACAGGTTGCTCCAGTTGTGTCTGAAAAATCTGAGGCTTCTGACACAAAAATAGAGTTGTCCACACATTCCGATTTAGAAAATCCTCCAACCTTACGAAGATGTAATATTGATGGATCTGAATACGCTTCTTCTCTAAGAACTAGTGAGTGCCAGGATAAGCTTGAAAAGATGCAGACTGACAAGGATTTCAGTGAGCATAAGATGGAAATAAAACAAGAAGTTGCTGCACCTTCGGTGGACTATGGTTCTAGCACAAAATCTGGAAAACCTAAGGTAAAAGGTGTATCATTGACAGAATTGTTTACCCCAGAGCAAGTTAGGGAGCATATAAGTGGACTGAGACGGTGGGTTGGTCAGGTTAGATTATTACTCTTCATCTAAAATTATTGTATATATAACTTGTGTGTTTGCTCTTCTTCTATTTCTCTAGCATCACATGCTGTTATATTAGCTTTTAGATAGATTCAGTTACGGCAGTAATTATTTGCAAAGAAAGTCTAGTGATATCCTGGGCAATTATTCATTTCCTTTATTTAAGTTTCGTGGCCCAAATGCTTTTCTGCTACTTGTTCTAGTTCCAAATATACATTGACCCTTTTATACGGAAAATATTTTACATTGACCCTTTTATACGGAAAATATTTTACATTGACCCTTTTATACGGAAATATTTATTAAGGTGATAGCTAAATGCTATCAACTTGCTGACTGGAAATTTTAATACCCATTTTTTGTTATTAGTTTAATTTTTTATCCGGATTTTTTGTTAGATCCAGGTTCAGAAGGGGAAATAGGGTCTCTGAGATGTAAATGTGTGTTTTGGAAAGATTTTTCAATCTTAACTTTGTTTTCATGGTCTTTATCTCAATATTTTTGAGCAGATCTCATCCATTTGTATTTTATCTTTCAATATTTTTTTATTCTAATGATATTCAATAATTAAAGCATTTAATGACATTTGGAATGAATATATCAATGCATAATTGCTTAATAACGATATATAGATGAAAGATGAGGAATGTGCTGTTAATTTTTGGATGGTTCCCAAACAACCTAGCTTTATAGCTCAACAATGGGGCATCTTGGTGCCATTTAATAACCACTCTTGGGACAGTGGTAACACATATTTCAATATTCCTTTGTTCCTTTCGTATTAGTTATGCCCAATGTTTTAAAAAACGGAAAGCAAACATTTTAAGGATTGAAGTTTAAAATGTTTTTTTAATGGATTTTTGAATAGTTTTTTTTTATAAGAGGGTATACATTAGATATAGATATTCTCTAAAGAAATCTTAACACATATTTCCTCTATATTAGTTATGGCCAACATTTCAAAAATGGAAAACAAACATTATATGTATCGAAGATTAAAATGTTTTTTTAAATAGATGTTTAAGAGGTTTGTTTGAAAAAGGACATGCATTATATATAAATAGATATAAGTAAATTTACATGGGTGCAACCATCGCAATTATCAAACTAGTTGGATAAAATAAATTTAATTTTATTACATGTAATGTAGTTTTAAAAAATACATCTTAAACATTTGTAATTATCACTTAATCACATTAAATTGGAAAATATAACTAAATATTTAAGAAAAATAACAGAAATATTAGACATCAAGGTATCTAAATTATTAAATATTGTCAATAATATGAAGTGAATAATTCATATGCAATGTACTAACATCAATTTTCTTATTTAGTATCAGTTAAATAAGTGTTCCCGTTTATGATTCTAATATTCTATTTTCCCCTTTTTCGTTCATTTTCCCAATTTTCACTAGAAAAATGATTATTCAAATGCGAAAAAAGAAAAATAGCCCCTTTTTCAAAAAATATTCTTCTTTTTTCATGCAACATAATGATTGATGGCTAAAAATGTAGATGATGTTTAAATGACCATTTTTTCAATTTTGAAATTTTAGTTATGACCTTTGTTTGATTTGATTCAATTTTAAAAATTATGATATAATTGGAGATTTTAAATGAGGGCAAGTCTTGGTGTAATGTTATGGTTGATCCATTATGACCATGAGGTTTCCGGTTCAAATCTTAGGAATCATCTTTTCCATTTATAGAGGTAAGATTAGGTATAATTGGAACTTTCCTAGGCTTTACATTGGTCATAACTTTGTACCATAGCTTCTTCTTTTAACTGGAGACTTTAAGGTCGTGCAAGTAAATAAGTTAGTTCAAAATAGCCATTAGCTGATCTGATTTAATTTTTATTTGAACAATGACCCAAAATTGACTTGTTAATATGTTAATCATTCAACCAACTTGTGAAACTAATTGTCCAGTAATCAACAATTTTACAAACTATTTAGTCAACTTGACTTGTGTAATTTGCTTTTTTGTGTCTTGACTTCATTCGACTGACTATTGCTTGACTTGATTTGGGTTGATTAATGGTTAATGGTTAAGCATAAGTAACAGAATATCTGCAACCTTGACTTTTGTCCTCCAGTGCTTTTTGTGTGCAGGTGGTGTAATATTGCGAAATTATTTCTACTTTCCTTGTATCTTCTCTTGTGAGGGAAAAATGTTTTTTTTTATTACAATACTTTGGTTCTTTCTTTAATATATTTGTGATATACACATGAAAGCTTTCCACTTTCTCTCTAAGGCTTATCTCATCAGTAGCATTATTTCTTTTTAAGACCATCCATCTTCTTTTTATAGAGTAAAGCTAAGGCAGAGAAGAACCAAGCAATGGAACGCTCAATGAGTGAAAACTCATGCCAACTGTGTGCTGTAGAAAAACTTACATTTGACCCTCCACCTATATATTGTTCAATATGTGGTGCTCGTATAAAACGAAATGCAATGTTTTATACTTTTGGAAGTAGTGATACACGGCAATATTTTTGCATTCCATGTCACAATGAAGCTCGTGGTGACTCTATAGAGGTGGAAGGAAATGCAATTCCAAAGGCAAAACTTGAGAAGAAAAGGAATGATGAGGAAATCGAAGAATGGGTATCTTTCTTTAACTATGTTTTCTTCTATAAGTATTTTTGGTGTCTAAAGACTATTTTGACCACATTGTGTATTTCTTTTCAGTGGGTACAATGTGATAAATGTGAAGCTTGGCAACATCAAATATGTGCTCTTTTCAATGGGCGTCGTAATGAGAGAGGACAAGCAGAGTACACTTGCCCTAATTGCTATGTACAAGAAGTAGAGAGAGGAGAACGCAAACCCCTACTGCAAAGTGCTGTACTTGGGGCTGATGATCTGCCAAAAACATTGCTTAGTGATCACTTAGAACAACGCCTTCTTATGCGACTTAAGCAGGAGAGACAAGAAAGGGCTAGGCTTCAAGGAAGGAGTTTTGATGAGGTGATGTTGCCTTATGTTTGTATTTTTTGGTGTTTCAAATTTATCAAAGAAAATGTATTTGGTAGTGTTAAATATACCTAATTTGATAATTTTCATGTGTTGTACATTATTTTCTAAAAAACTTCAATTTTTTGGATTTCTAAAAAAACTTTAATTTTTTAACTTTTTAGACGTCCCACTGTGCACAAACACCCTCTCCGTTTGGACTTTCCATTTTCATTTCTGTTTCTGTTTCTGTTTCCCAAACTTTCTGTCATGTACAACAGACCCTTAAGAAAGAGAGGTTAAACTCTAGCCTCTAATACCAAGTGAAAAATGGTGGTAATTTTTCTTAATTGATTATTCAATTAAATGATACATATATATATAGCCAAGGGGCTTTTTACATAAGACAACTCAAATTATACAAATATACACAAGTAACTCTAACAATGCCCTTTTGAATTGGTAGATGCCTGTTCAACAGTTGTATTCAATGCTATTATCATCAAATGCTTGAAGTTTATTTTGTTTGGTGCAATTCATCTTTCCCTTTTCAGGTTCCTGGAGCAGAAGCACTTGTTGTTAGAGTTGTTTCGTCAGTTGATAAAAAGTTGGATGTAAAGCAACGATTTCTGGAAATTTTTCAAGAGGATAATTACCCTACTGAATTCCCATACAAGTCCAAGGTACATGGTTATTGATTATTAGGGCATGTAAATTATGTTCTCATTAGTTCTCTTTCAATTATTTGGTCTTTTTAGTAATATACTATTTCCTTTTCTTATTGAGTATTGACTGATCCCTTTTTCCAGGTTGTATTATTATTTCAGAAGATTGAAGGTGTGGAAGTATGCCTATTTGGCATGTATGTCCAGGAGTTTGGTTCAGAATGCCAATTTCCTAATCAACGACGTGTTTATCTTTCATACCTAGACTCTGTCAAGTATTTCAGGCCTGAGATAAAAGCAGTGACTGGAGAAGCTCTGCGAACCTTTGTTTACCATGAAATTCTGGTACTTATGTTTTTGATCTTCTCATTTTGTGAATTATCATTTCTTTCAATTTTTCTCTTGTATTGATTTTCTCTATTAATGTTTATTTATCTCTTTTTTCGAATTGATCATTTACATAATCTGAAGGGTTTTCTTTTCATTATCGCCAGATTGGATATCTTGATTACTGCAAGAAACGTGGCTTCACTAGCTGCTATATATGGGCTTGCCCTCCATTGAAGGGAGAAGATTATATTTTGTATTGTCATCCTGAGATTCAAAAGACACCTAAATCTGATAAACTGCGTGAATGGTTTGTTGTTTCCATGTTGTAAATTTTCCACTTGCTTGCCCACCACAAATGTTTGATTGTCTAATGATTTCTTTATTGTATAGGTATTTATCAATGCTACGTAAAGCCAGGAAAGAAGATATTGTTGTTGATCTGACTAATCTATATGATCATTTCTTTGTAACTATGGGTGAATGCAAAGCTAAAGTAACTGCTGCTCGATTGCCATATTTTGATGGTGATTACTGGCCCGGTGCTGCAGAGGATATGATTAATCAGCTTCAGCAAGAACAAGATGGTAGGAAGCAACAGAAAAAAGGAAAAACTAAAAAAACAATTACAAAAAGAGCTTTGAAGGCAGCCGGTCAAACAGATCTTTCTGAGAATGCCTCTAAGGATCTCCTCTTAATGCAGAAGGTATTTTATGTTTTTTGTTCGTTTTTTTATATCATTGGTTCTTGGTTCAGAGTCCTCGTTTATGCATCAAGCCTTAAATCGCTTTTGTACCATTGAAACATATTTAGCATATTCACGTTGCTTCATTTTCTTGTTTTCACCTTTATATACAAGTTTTCGAGCTTTTACTTCATATCTTATATTTCTTTATTGTTATCTGCTTCTGTGACAGCTTGGTGAAACTATTTCTCCAATGAAGGAAGATTTCATCATGGTCCATCTGCAACATGCTTGCACTCATTGTTGTCTGCTTATGGTATCTGGAGTTCGATGGGTGTGCAATATATGTAAAAACTTCCAACTATGTGAGAAGTAAGTGTGCCTGTTCTTGTTACGATTTTATCATACTTATAAAATGCATGGTGGTGTTTGACTTTGTTAGAGTTATAAAAGACTTGCAAACATGGATTGGTATGTGATCAATAATCTGCATTGTCAGTTATTCATTCTGCAATTTGTGTTGTGCTGAACTTCTTATATATGATTATATGTTATTGATACGTTTTGATATCCACTGATGGTTGGGACCATGAGACCTGGTTTCCATGCCCTGAATGTTTCTTATTCAATTACTTTGGACTAGTATGTATATGACATTCCTTATCGTTATCTAACATTGATGCATAAGTGCATAAGACTGACAAAGATGAATATGTGGATGATCTTGGACAACACCAATATATATAATTAACATTGTTAGAGCATTCTCTGAGAAAGTTGATTTTCTAATATGGGCCAATCTGTGATTGATACCTAGCATTGCCCCATATTCATTTTGCAAGTCATCCTGAAGTGATTCTCTTATGGATGTCATTGATGGTTGCTGTCGGTCTGCTGATGGCTGAGACAAATATAAATAGTTTTTTCATTGCCTTCATTGCTTATTTCTATACTCATTATATTATTAGTTTTTCGCTTCTCATGATAATTTCTTTCAATTGGTCGATCCAGTTAATTTATCATTCAGACTTGGACATTTTGTGAGTCTGCCAATTTTATCATTCGTGGACTTTGTTTTATTACTTGAGATGTAAATTCCAGCATGTGTTAAATATTGTTGTTAGACAACTGCTTATTTAATTTATTGATACTCATTTTCATGGACAACTTTTGTAAATTAGATGGGAGTCATTGGATCTACCTCTGGGCTTTGCAGTTGTCATGGACAGCACGATTTGTTTTTTTATTTTTTAGTTTGCAGGATTTAGGTAGATTTAATTCTAGCAAATCTTATTTATTAGTTTTGATGGTTTCACAGGTATATACAAAATGTTCAAAATACTATTACGTCATTTTAGAATCCCATGAAAATATGGGATTTCAAAATTATAAGCTGGTTCATTTTGTAAGAAGAATTTCCTTTGTCTTGTCAACCTTTTAATCATTCTAATCCATCAACTCTGTTATTTCAAATGAGAGTTAATTAATTTTTAGAGGTGTTGCTTTCCTCACTAAAATATAGTGGAGATCGAGGCAGTAATAGTTGTTTTTGTTGTTGCTGTCATTGTCTCTGAAGTTTTAGGTGCATTGGCTCAACATGTTCTTTGGTTATTTCCAGTAAACACATAAATATATAACATTTTCATATAAAACTACTTTGGAATTAATAATTTATTTTACTGACCAGTTAGAGCCATTTTTGGAGCTACTCTTTTTGTTATTTTGATAGTTCTTAAAGAAATCTAATTCACGTGTGGTGTATTGCCAGATGGTATTTGTTTCTTCCTGGAAATTGTTATTTTAGCCTTTATTTTTGTTCTTTGTTGTGCTTTAGGTGTTATGATGGAGAACAAAAACGTGAAGAGAGGGAAAGACATCCCATCAATAGTAGGGAGAAGCATCTTTTAAATCCGGTTGGAAAATTGGTTATCTAACTCTAGTAATTTCTTCTATTTCATACTCAAATTCATTCTAAACCGCATGTGATCTATTGAGCAGGTTGCAATAACTGACGTTCCTTCAGATACTAAAGATAGGGATGAAGTTCTGGAGAGTGAATTTTTTGACACTAGACAAGCATTTCTCAGTCTTTGTCAAGGGAACCATTATCAATATGATACCTTACGTCGTGCAAAGCACTCTTCCATGATGGTTCTCTATCACCTACATAACCCAACTGCACCTGCTTTTGTAACCACGTGCAATATCTGCCAGCGTGACATTGAAACGGGCCAGGGATGGAGGTGTGAAATTTGTGTTGATTTTGATGTGTGCAACAACTGTTACAAAAAGGGTGTTAAACATCCACATAAGTTGACAAATCATCCATCGATGATGGATGCCCAAAATACAGAATCTCGACAAAAACGAGTAGCCGAGGTAAATTTTGGAAAGTCATTTTTGAGTTTTGTAGAAATTCTGTTCATGAACTTTTATACATGGAAAGAAAATAGGGTCAAAATAGGAAAAGGGTCTCTATATAGAGTTTTACATTCATTGGCATGTCATATTCTAGATAATTATATTGAGAAATTTTATATATGTTTTTTATTATACAAGATATTTTGAGGTCAATCGGCAGAAATTCGGTGTAGTATGTTTAGTCAACTATGTAATGTTTCTTCTTTTCTGCTTTTCTTTTTCCCTTGGAAATGCTTCTTCTGCATCGTTACCAATGTGTTTTACTTCCTGGTCTCTGAAACATTAAAAACCTTGCAGCTTAGGAAAATGCTCAATCTTCTGGTGCATGCTTCTCAATGTCGGGTGGCACCAAATCAAGCTGTAAAATGCCAGTATCCAGATTGTCGTAAAGTGAAAGGCTTGTTCCGACATGGAAGAATCTGCAAAACACGTGCATCAGGGGGCTGTGTATTGTGTAAGAGAATGTGGTATCTCCTGCAACTCCATGCTCGAGCCTGCAAAGAATCAGAGTGTCACGTACCACGCTGCAAGTGCGTTTCACTCTCTTTCCAACAAAGTACCTCGTAATGCCCTTCCTTTGAGGTTTATCTGATAACTGATTTTGTGGGTGTTCTAGGGATTTGAAAGAACATTTGAGGAGATTGCAGCAGCAATCTGACTCGCGACGGAGGGCTGCAGTGATGGAGATGATGAGACAACGGGCTGCAGAAGCTGCGTCATGTACCTTATAACCCAGTTGTACAGCTAGCCTTACAAGTGATAAATATTAGAGGACAGTGCGTTTTTGATCCTGGACAGGAATATAGAACCCGACGACGTTCTCGAGAATGAAAATGGCGATCTCAAAGGAGATTCGAAGTCTTGCAAGGAAGGTTCTTGTGGAATCCGGGGGATGAACCGATATCCCACTAACCCATACACATCTAACAAGCTACTGTGCACCGGAAGTTCGTCGGTCTTGATTCTTTCATTTATCCCGTGACATAATGTTGCCCATTTTCGATTGGTGGTTGTATTATATAAGTGTCTTGCTGCTCATTTGCCATCTTAGTGGGGGAAGCTGGGCCTTTCAAGTTCATTTGCCTTCTTGTATTAATTTTTCTGTGGGGGTGGTGACGGCGGGGATTGCAGCCTCTGGTTTAATCTTTTGCCGCTATTTTTGTAGTACGACGAACGTATTTAGCCGGGTAATAAAGCAGCCATAAGCTTCCTCCTTCTCCCTCCCTTTCTGTTTATGCGGTTCAGTTTTCCTCTACCTTTTTTCCTGTGTTTATACCGTCGGAAATCGAGTTGTTTATCCAATTCGAAGATATTGTCGTCTACATTTCGATATCTCTTGTGGGTTGGCGGTAAATTCTTGAAGTTGGGCGTGTATTGCTCCTGTGTCACTTTTATTTTTAGCATCTGAAGATAGTGACCAAAGAATATATACATTTGATGTAAGAAATTCCGAATACTGCATTTCAACAGTATGCAGTATGCAGAAAGAATTTTTTTATGCAAACAATTGACTTGTTATTGCTTGATTTGACTGTACCTTAATAGAATTAAGTTAGATGAAATTTATATTATTTTTAAAAAATTATATAATTTATGATATAAATATTTTAACGTAATTTTTATATAAAATATTAAAATTATTTAATAAATAATATATAATTAAAAAAATAATTATATAATGATTAATGTATCTTAGGCCTTGTTTGGTTAATAATTTTGTACGTACATCTTAATTTTTTATTATATATCATATAATAATATTTACTAAATAATTTTAATATTTTATATTAAAAATTATATACAAATATTTATATTATAAATTATATTACAAATATAAATCTCAAGTAATTTAATTCTACACCGTAACAAATACACCCTCGTAAGAACGAGGTGAGAGGACGAAAGCGCCAAAGGATTTGTTCGCGACACGTACCCGCTCTTGGAGCCACACGTGCTCGATGGGAGCGATGTGGTCGACGTGGAGCACCGCTTGCTTCTCCGTTTGTCCACGTATTTCACCATTTTGCTCGATATGGATCACTTCACCATCACCAGATTCACCACCACTGTATAAAACGGCCCGTTCCCACCTCCTTGTCCATCTCTCTCTCTCTCTCTCTCTCTCTCTCTCTCTCTCTCTCTCTCTCTCTCTCTCTCTCTTGTTACGCTTGCCGGTTCTAGTTACCGTACTGCCACAAAATCGTGACCAGAGATTGGTGGTTGCCAGAGATCGATCAGCGGGAGACACGATGAAGTGGCAAAAATAAATGTAATTCTCACCGGAATTCATCCATCATTCAGGTCCATCGGAGCTTTGACATGGCGATGTTTGCCAGAATTCCCGCGGTTTCTCGAGGCGGATTGGTCTCCATCGATCCCCTGCTCGTCACAAGGTTCCAAGCGCATCTGTCGGTCTCCACCCCCTCTCTTGTCGCTGGTCGAGGTGGAGGGGAGGGGAAGAACCGGCTGACGGCGAAGGCGAGGAACACGTCCATCACGGAGGAAGAATTGGAGGAGATGGAGCTTATGGAGGATGAAGACGAAGGAGAGGTACCGAAATCATCACCGTCCACGCAACCGCAAGCGAGTAAGAAGAAGAAGAGCAAGAACAAGAAGAGGAAGAAGGGCAGCACCATCGCCGCCCAAGGAAAAGCGGAAGCAGGTCTTCACGCGAGTGACGTTGATGCTATGCAGCAGCAGCAGCAGGAGGATGCTCCGATCATCAACCTGGACGATGTGAACCCCGTGGGGCTTGGGAGGAGGTCCCGCCAGGTGTTCGACGAAGTGTGGAGAAAGTTCTCTGGCCTCGGCCAGATTTCCAGGACGTCTGCTGCTGCCGCAACCGCCACCGCCGAGCAGAGCATTCTCGAGCCTGATCTCGGCATGTGGCCGATGTGTGAGTTCGTGGTCCCCGCAGCGCAAGACACGACCGTGCTTGTTGTTGGGGCGACGAGTAGGATCGGGCGGATCGTCGTGAGGAAGCTGATGATTCGAGGGTACAAGGTCAAGGTATGTGTTAAAAATTGAGCTTTGTGCATGGTGAAATATGTCGAGGTATTTGTTCAAATATTATTGGAAATTTTTATTTTGATAGGCACTAGTGAGGAGAGCCGGTGAGGATGTTCTTGAAATGCTGCCTAGATCGGTCGATGTGGTTGTTGGGGACGTTGGTGAGCCTTCGACATTACAAGCAGCTGTCGAAGGTTGCAACAAGATCATATATTGCGCTACCGCACGCTCCACTGTAACCGGGGACCTCAACCGAGTTGATCATCGAGGAGTGTGCAATGTAGCAAAGGCGTATCAGGTATAATACACATAATTTGCATTTTTTATCATCTCCCGTCTTCACATATTATGATTGTTATTTAAATCTTTTGCTAGTAGGCAGACCAGTAAGAAGGATGGAATTCTGGTATTCTGCGTGTCCATGTTGGATGAGCTTAGTAGTTCATATGGCACATTTCAACCCAGCATTTTCTTGTTTTCACTTGTAAAACTGAAACTAGCATTGTTTTACATTGTTTGCTTCAAATTTAGACCTTTCAACCAGGTTAGGTGCCTATCAGCCATGGAATGCTTGATGGACCTTTGAGTTCACTTTATTTTTCTTAACAATGTAATTATTGGTCGGATAGGAGTTCCAACATAATTATATCAGGATTTGATCTTAGGTGCAGACTGTGAAACTTACTATCCCTAACCAACTCAGCTACTTGAGTTAGTTGACTGCATCATGTTGTTCCTTAAATGGATGCTATTTCTTCTCAAATTTCAAGAGCTTCATATTGTTTCTCAGTTTCATGCAAAACTTACAATGAAGATATTCCAGTGGTATCAAAGTAAGCTAATGTACTAATATCATGCTAGCATTTTTTACAGGATTACAACAATAAGTTAGCACAACTGCGAGCTGGAAAGAGCAGTAAGAGTAAGCTTTTGCTTGCAAAATTTCAGTCTGAGAAGTCTCTTGAAGGATGGGAAGTCCGGCAGGGAGCATACTTTCAAGATGCAGTTGCTGCCAAATATGAGGGAGGAATGGATGCAAAGTTTGAATTTACAGGATCTGGGGATGCTGTTTTCTCAGGTTGATCACCTTTGGGATTGGCACGATCATGTTCTCAATGCTACATCAAAGTCACATGATGCATTTTTCCTCAATTATATGGTTTCAAATTATTTTGGCTTTTTTTTGTTGAATTTATTAACAGATGCTCTTATCTTTGTTAATTATTTATTGAAGGATATGTCTTCACAAGAGGTGGATATCTTGAACTATCAAAAAAGCTTTCTCTCCCCTTAGGTTCCACACTCGATAGGTATTGTGCTTCTCCAAATCATGGAGGGTTTATGCATTCAACTTTATTGTTGGTAGAATGTTTATATTTTTCTTCTTTAACATATGCATCTAGGTATGATTGTTTGCTTCTGTCTGTTGGAGGAAATGGACGATCATACGTTTTGATTCTTGAATCTGGTCCTTTAGCTGATATATCTCAAAGCAAAATGTACTTTGCTCGTGTGAACACAAAAGTGGGCTTCTGCAGGGTGATTGTCCTTCAAGATGGCCTCTATTAGGATTTGATTCTAATCTTTGTATACTGTTAAGATTGATTAATATCCCTTTTTATACTGTATTTTGTAGGTTAGAGTACCATTTTCAGCATTTCGTCCTGTGAAACCAGATGATCCTCCACTAGATCCTTTCCTTGTCCACACACTAACTATTCGCTTTGAGCCAAGAAGACAGGTGAAATTTTTAATAAGATGCATGTGACAGTTGAAAAATTGAACTTTCTCCCTCTGAATATATTCCAAATATTTCTTATTGAAGTATCTAGTAACACTGAGACAACTTTGTTCAACAGAGACCAATTGAAGGACCTACAGGAACCCAGCAAGATCTCAGAAGCTTTAAGCTCATTATGGAGTACATCAAGGCTTTGCCAGTATGTTTTATGCTCCCTGTTTTTAAAAGTTGTTGGTTATAAAGAGCTCGATCTCTTCAAGCCAAATTGAACTTAGGGAATTCAGATCCATTGGCTTTGTTTTTCAATGATCACTCCATCAGATGTGCTGTAAAGCTGGCTTTACACAAATGTTCAGCTTTTTATAGTGTCATATTCTAAATGCATGCTATGCTCATCTTTATGATAGTATAATTATTTTGATGATATTCTACCATTGATACATCATGTGGCAAGAAATCCTTCATTAGCTAAACAATTATTTGGTTATGTGTTAAAACAAGTGAGTAACACTACTGTTGAGGATGTTTTTGATAAAAATGGGAAATGATGTTTGTGGAATAATGTCTATGGCTCTTGTAACTTTCTTTATGTTGAACAACATATATTTCCTTGGAGGATTCATAAAATACTAAAAGTGTGACTGATTTGTACAACACATTTTATTGCAATTTACATTCTAAATCCACACTTGTATTTATGCTACTCTTTCCTTAACATTTAGATTGACATGGTTTGGACCACCAATTAGAATCCACATTGTTTCTAATTCACATTAGAAGTCATCACATCCCTAAATAAATTTATCTATGTTTTTTATCAATCCTAATTAACCTGATTTTCATCATGCAGACGGGCCAAGAAACTGACTTCATTTTGGTTTCATGCACCGGATCAGGAATTGAAGCCAACAGAAGAGAACAAGTTCTTAAGGCGAAGAAGGTAGTTTTTTTCCTCATCTTACAATAAGCAGTGAACTGCTATCTTGCACCTCTTTGTGCAATTAAATTAACTCTATTTGTCTTTGTCAGTCAGGGGAGGACTCATTAAGAAGAACTGGGCTTGGCTACACAATTGTACGACCTGGTCCCCTCCAGGTATAACACACACATGTAGGAGCTTGTTTATTTCATGGAGTGTCGTGACAGTGCGCACGCGTGCATCATATTGCAACTTTTCCCTTCTGCATATCCAACAGAGCGAGCAAAGCTGGGATGATTGTGCAATTAGAGGGTAGATTTATAAATGAACACACTTTCACCTAAAAATGGGAACGAAAGTCCTATATAAGCTGAGATGCTTAATAGTTTGCATGATTTGTTTTGGTTTAGCCATCCCATTTAAAATATGATTAATAAGTCTACCTTAGTGTGAGGGAAAAGGTTGCACTTGCCATTTTCTCCCTGGGTGTTGGTAAAGTCTGCAATGTTGCACATATATATTTTCTATTATTAATCCTAAGATCTCTCCATTGAAAAAACTTAAAGTCAAGCATTCTTTTTAGACCATTGGTCAACATTATTTTTTATTTTGCCAAATAATATTCATCAACAATCTTATGTGACCCACCATTCTTCCCCCAATGTGAGTGGACTTTATACTTTTATGGATTGCACATATTTAGAAAGAAACTTCCGGAAAGTTGGGGTGGTGATTTTATGTTTTTATAGATTGCACATATTTAGCGTGAAGCTTCTGGAAAGCAGGGATGATATACATCATGTTGTTATTGATGCCGCAGGAAGAACCTGGAGGCCAGCGAGCATTGATATTTGATCAAGGGAACAGGATCTCTCAAGTATGACATGATTTTGGTTTGCTAATCAATTGATTGATTATAGGGTGTTTACCTTTGCATCGATCTTGTTGTTTGATTTATCATTGTAGGGTATCAGCTGCGCAGATGTAGCAGACATCTGTGTGAAGGCCTTGCATGACTCAACAGCAAGAAACAAGAGTTTTGATGTGAGAAATTCCCCCCCACCCCCCCTCCCTTTATTCACAATGTGTCCCATCTGTTCATTTTACACAAGCTCACAAAGCTTCACTCCCCACCAGGTATGCTATGAGTATGTAGCTGAAAGAGGAGCAGAACTCTATGAGTTGGTAAGGAACCAAACCTGCCGTGTATTCCCAGGAATTCCTGAAAACCCAATGGTAAAAATGTTATGGCCGGCTGCATAATTGTGTTCGGGACTTGCTTTTGTTGTCTCAGGTTGCACATTTGCCGGACAAAGCAAACAACTATCTTACACCTGCGCTGTCGGTTCTGGAGAATAACACTTGAGGCAACGCAATACATCCCCTGACCCCATTGCGCTTGCACATATAACTCGAGGCTGCATGCTACAGATGTAGGTTTTTTCTTCTGATTTTTTTTTCCCCATTTCTGCCTTCTTTAATCATTGTGCGCACTTTTTAACCACCATTGTGATACAAATCACATCTCCATGTAAACGAGGGAATTTTTACGTGTAAACATTACAAAATTCAATGTGACAACTGATGAAATATATCCATCTGATTTCGTAAGTTTGTGCACTCGTTCTGTATAACTTGATTAGGAAATACTCTTTACTCTTGTGTTACCGAAAAATTTAGGAGCTCGGTTCGTCTCCATATTTCTTCAAGGTGTGTATCACTTTGATGTGTACAAATAAAACAAGTACGATGACAGATGTCAGTGGTGCTTATCTCAGTAGCACCGAGACTCAAAATTTGAAGAAATCTGGGTTACCTGGTTAATCAGGCGTTCCGACGTCAGATAACAAGAAAAACAAAGGCCTAAAGAAACTTGATCTTAGTGGTAAAAGTGCTCCGACTTCAGAATTTCCAATAGAACATGGACGGCAACGACAAGTCAAGAGGTCCGTGCCTTCCCACGTTGGACATTATATTCCTTGAATACATGGGTGATGTGAAGGATCGAATCTTAGCGAGCAATGATGATTAATTGCAAAAGAAGAAGACGATAATGAAATAATTGAGACCACAGCATAATGAAAATGTAATTTTTGTTATATGTCTTGTCCTTTTGTTTTGTATCTAATATATAGAAATAATTTTTCCATATACGTAATGAGAGTAATTAATTTCTTATCGTACCTCATTTACTCCTTTAATATGATAATTACAATCAATTAAGATATTTAATTGACTCAAATCTATCGTGATCTTTTGTAATCTCGTATACTAACACAATAGCCTTCGTTCGTACTACTAATTTGCAGTAACGGCTCTTGTGTGGTTTTCCAAAGAATCACTTGTTGATGCACCAATATTAGCTTGAAGAAGATTTTTGTATTAGAACTGTGGTGTACATTCTATCTTGATCCGCATCATTTATATTGGTTGATTGTAATGTACAGAATTTTCCTACTTATATCGGGTCTTTTACCAGAGATTTTATTTGATAACAAAATTATTTCAATATGTTATCATTATTTTATAAATTTTTATATATAAATTTATATTACAATTTACCAACAAAAGACTTAAGGGAGACTTAGTAAATTCTCAAGAAACAGATTATTTGAGACAGAGCAATCGACATACTAAGATTAAACTAAGAAAAGTATTTTAAAAAAATACTTAAAAAATTTAATATCTTGAGGAAAACAGATTTTACTATAGAAGCTTACCTCAAACTATTAAAGGAGCAGTCACTCAAAATGAGCGTATAAATAGATCTCAGTGTGATTAAAAGATATCTATCAAATGCCAGGCCCGTGGGGACGTGTTGTAAAGTATCTTTTACCAACGTCACACTAATACGTTATTAGAAATAAAACAAGATGTATTAGATCTATATATATATATATATTCATTACAATTCAAACTGGGTTATACAAATTCTCGCTGAATTGTAAGTCGCACGTGTGGCGCGCATATAAAGTCGCACGTACAACCAACTTTATCCTATACACGCTTTCTTTATTTATTAAATACGTGCGTATCATCATCAGCTATTTATATGTAAATAAGTGTTGAAATTTTATATCAAAATTAATCGGTAACGTGGAAAATTATTCATATATTAAATTTAATTTATTTTTTATATTTATTAATGTAATTATTCTAACTTTTTCTTTTATTTGTAGTATTTTTTATTTTTACATGTGTACAAATACATGTACATTAATTAACTCTGATATTATATTAAAATTTTATCTAATAATTAAATAACAATAAGTAAAAAAATTCTTTACATATAAGGTTTAATTCAGTTTTTATATTATTAACATAAGATTACTTTGACAATAGAAAATATAAAAAACCACAAAACTGTTGTTAGATTTTAATTTCTATATGTTTTGTCCTTGTTGTGTCTCTCTTGAGGTTTATTTATGTAAGTTAAAAAATTTGAGAAATAAAAATTTAGTAAATAAAAAATAAAAAGAAATGTAAAATTAGAAAATAAAAAGAAATTTAAAATTATTTGTTTACGTTTTAAATCAAACGTTCAATAAAACCAATTATTGGCCGTACTTCTGGGAAATCAAACGCAATGGAATGATCCAGCAACACTTGCGAGTTTTTTATTTGATTTATTCCAGAACTTTGATAATCGTTCTAATAATCGATGGACGTAGGCTCTTGCTCATGTTTGTTTTTAAATTTAAAGCACGTTTATGAGTAGTTATTATCAACTTTGGATGTTGAAAAAAAAGTTAAAATTATATAGTAATTTAGATAATAAAGTTTATATGTTAAATTCTGTATCATAATAATATTATTAAGAGTAATTTTAAAAATTAAAAAAAATTACTAGTAAATACATCCTAAATAAGCTAAAAGGAAACATAATCTACGTATTACCACAAAGAAATCGATAGTAAAATAAATAGGTTTAAGCCTTTGTGCACTTTAAATAAACAAATAATTCAAGAGATAAACTCCCTCCATTTTTGCTTCGTACGCTACAAGTGGATAAGGAAGGGAGGGCCGCACGGGAGCTTGGAGCGGTCACCACGACCAGCCGCCACCGACCGCCGCTGCAGAGGATGACGCATAAATTTCTCGTCGGAGCGGTCGCACCCACTCCACCCCCGGTATTCGGCAGGAGAAGCAGTTTGCACGCGGCAACGTGGAACAGACCGGAGAAGGAGAGCTCGATGCTGACGTGCAACTGCGCCCCTGGACTCCTCGGAGCGGCGGCGGCGGCGGCGGCTCTTTTTCTATCCACGTCCATGTCGCCCTCGCCACCTATGCCTCAGGAAACCCTCGAGAACGTGCCCCAGACGCTTTCCCGTGATGCCTCCCCCACTGTCGCCTCTTCCATTTCTTTCCGCTTGCTTGCTTTCCTCCGTGCGTTGATCGATTTGTTCTTTTTTTCTTGGTGGTGGGGCAGAGAGTGATGGGCGGGCGGCGAGGATACAGCACCCGAAGTCGAGGAAAGCGGAGTCCTGCGTCGGGAAGTGCGTTACCACCTGTATACGGGGCGGCGCAGGGTCACCCGGCGAAGGGCCGCTAAATGCCAGGAGGTGCGTACAATAACTCTTGTCACATAAGAAACGATAAGCGAAATTGATTTTAGTAAGGCAAAATTTACAATATCATAATCAATTTATACACATTATACATAAAACACTACGTAGAATACTTTAACGAAGGATTTACAAATGTAAGTATGTGTCAAGAAAAATAGTCTCACGTCGAAAACTATCTCTCTTAACTCTCATTTCCATGTCAATTTTAGATGGGATTTGTCCCTGGAGCAGGGAACCTTGTTTGGAGAATGAACCTCCCCCAAATTCTGCTCTTAAAGAAGGCAACTTTATTTCGTCTTTTGCCCTACTAGACCTAGTACAAAAAGAAATGTTGGGCAATATTTGTTCTATGGATGTCTAGCTCCTCAAGGAAATAGGGTAAAAAAACACACTTGATCTGTGCCAAAGAAGGTAGACCATCGTCCATCTTGCAAATGGAAGGAATGGAACAATGGTGGAGCCCTAACCTACAAGAGTGGTGATGGAGATTGGGAAAAATGAGAGAGAGTGTACACAGTACCTAATGTTTTACATTGTTATCCCTTCTCAAACTTAGCCTACTTACTAAACCAAGTTTGTAATTTTGTAAATGCACCTGCTAGCTTTTTTTTAGATGAGACATACTTAGTGATGAGAGAGCCAATTGCAGCTTTTTCGCACCCAAAATTGTACTCAATAGCTATATGTTTTTTTTGTGAATGTAAAACCGGATTGGCAGGCACGTGTAGTGCTTGTGTTGTGATGATAGAGCTATGGCTTCTGGTGGAGTGGAACTTAAAGATCTTTGAGCAATTGAATGTACCTAGTTAACTCAATGGTAGCAGTGGCTGTTGCACATTAGTCAACCTTGAATGAGCTTTGGGTTACAGTCGCTGTTTCTTGAACTTTGAGGACACACACGAACCACCCAATAATGCACAAAAGGAACCAACAAACCTTATAGTTAATGGACTGGAAGCTCAATCTACATCAACAAAGATAAAAATTTAAACTTGATTGTCTTGGTTCTAATACCATAATGACACAACACGATTGATAGCAACACATGGCAAATGGAAGAAAAATGTTGCTTAGTGATCAGATTTTTTGTTGAGATGGTGCTTATTTTATCAAGGAGAACACCTTGTTTACCTTAAAAGAATTGTGCTGATTTTTGTTTTTTGAATCTTCAAGATCCACATGATAGACCCATTTATCACTATAGTGGTAAACTTCCAATATCCATATTTTGAGAAAAGCATCTCTTGTTTTCCATTTCCATCTCCATTTTTTTTCGTAATTAACAATCAAGGTAATGGTATGCCTCATATGTTCTACACAAGAGAGGGCCACAACTTTTGATTCTTAGAAACCATAGATGCGTGAGTCTCATTTGTTCCCTAAGCTTCATACTTTATGGCCCTTTTGCCATGTCACACTGTAGAACAACTAACACGTGCATTCTCTTTTTGGCATCACATTGACAAGCTTGCTACTAACATTGATCCGAGCAATCCTGATATTTGGAACCTTTTAGGTTGTTCCACCACTTGTACGATTAAGAGACATACATTCCTCTCCATATAGATACTCATCATTAGGAAAATCATTGTCTCCTTCATTTTCCTTCATGTGAAGGAAATTTTTTTTTTCCTTTTTTATAATTTTAATAATTAACGATTTAATTAATTATAATATTTTAAAGTAAATTAGAAAAAAAATTTCTTATAATATTATTAATATATTTTACAAATTCTTGTACGCATTAATTTAAAAATATAAAATAAAATTCGTAAGAACTGAGAACATAGATGAACAATGTTATTCATTAGAAAACACAAATTTTAAAAAGAAAATTAAAAATATAAATTTTATTTTTTAATAATTTTACTATTTTGAAAACACAATTTTTATGTAATAATTTTTTTAAAAAAAAATTGTGTAATAATTTTATTCATTTATTTTTATTGTTTTCCCCTTTTCCTCATGACTCACATGTTATGGACCTGAAGTCCCGAGTTCTTCCTCAAGCCGTCAAGACTTGGGCCTTCACTTGAAAGTCCTAATGGGCTTGCCATCTTCAACAAACAACGTAAGCCTTTAGTGAAATCTCCATAGGCAGTGGGGACTTTGACACTCACAAAGAAGCCTTTAGCAAAGGCTATCTGTGGCAGCATTCAACACATGAAGCCTTCAGTGAATTAGTATTTAGTAGTAGCCTTGCAAGTGAACTTAACGAATCGATCCTTTTGTCGAATTGGTCAATTGAGCCTCTCCAAACTAAAGAAATAAACTAGATCAAATGATCCATCAATCCACCAATGACACATAACGATGAATCGTTTGATCTGTTGTATTTTCAGTGATAGATCTTGAATTTTAAATCCATGGCTGTAGCAAAACCAGAAATTGATTCTCAGCATTGGATCTCTTGCTTCATTAAAGATTACAGTGGACGTAAAGGAAACAGTAGTCAGCAGCCTTGAGTTGTCGCTTGTTAGCACTTCCTCAGTTGACAGATGCAGAAGAAAGGCTATTACCACATGGGAAGAAGATACATGGTGTCACCTCTACATTGTGTGTAGAACATCTCATAGTTTTTATAGAGATTCAATCAGGTATATGTTAGGATCAAATGTTATCATTATACCAAAAGTTTAAGCTGATAATGAGAACTTAACATTTCTATATAAGTAGTCAGTAACACTACACAACCATTTGAATGTAACTTGGCTCACTACTTTGGATGTGACTTAACCCTAATTTGGCCTCCGCTACTTACGACATCCATCACAATAGCATCCATCACAAGCGAGTGATTGTTGAACCTGTGACTTGACCCATCTTGACCTCCAGCATAATCAATCTCTCGTCATGGTTGGCTATGACTTGACCCATCATGACCTCTGGCATCACTAACCCCTTGTCATAGTCATCCAATAGTATAGAGCTTAGGCAATGTACCCAGATATTGTCCTAGGTAATCTCACAAGCCTATGGTAGAATAGGTTGTCATTTAAATGATTTTTGGTCTTTAGTGGAAAACAACGACCAAATTGTGGTGATCTTTCTGAATCAATATCCAAGTCCAATGTTCACCATTGGATTAATCTACTAGCTTGGCAATCCACTGGTACTATATGGAGAGCCTTCATTTTATTGAGAAAAAAAAAAATCCAATCTCTGAAAGGTATCTTATACTTTGTTTCGCGTGGAAGTCATTTCAGGGTTGAGTGTATCCACTGCTCTGGCATCCTTGGACTTCACGAGTCCTCTCTCTGTTATTCATTTGAAATTATTTCTATCTAGGTATAGCTAGAATTTTAGAGTCTGTGCGAGCTCCAGTTTTGTGAAGATTGGCCGATATGGATTTCCGTTGATTGCTTTAACTTTTAAGTTCCTTGTTTGATTTTCTGATTCATGATCCCACGTTTGATTTTTTGATTAGCTCCAGTAAGTCTCGAGTCTGAGAGCAGATTCAGACTTAAAATAATTCTTTTCTATTTCCTATTCCAAGTTTTCAAGATTGTGCCTTGGCTTTCATAGCTCTCACATTTCTTTGTTTTCAACGTGAAACACAGGCCACTCGTCGTTTTCAAGCCTGGGTTTCGAACTCGGCAGTATTGGTAATTATCCTTAATTACCTTATAATTAGATTTGCAAAAGCTATGTTTTAACTCATTAATCGTTTTAATCAAGGAAAATATTGTTGCAGCAGTTTGATTGAATGCTCAGACATATGTAACCTTATCGAAGATGGCGATGATGGCCCTTGAATCACTTGTTTCCCTACATTATTCTCGCCGAACCCTGCGGGTTGACTTGCAGGAGCTCGCATTCTTCAACAATAACCACAGACTGCAGACACCCCATGTACAGCTAGCGCCAGAGATTTTTTAATCGGATCAAACAGGTACCATATGTTTATACCACTTTGCGCGAAAAAATCCAAGGTTTCGTTTGGTTGTTTCTTTCGACTTTTAAAATTACTTCTAACGTTATTATCATCACCTTATATATTTTAATAAATTTTTATAATTTAAATTATTATATAATTATAATTACATTTACAAAATCAATTTTAATTTTAATTCTATTTAACTTTTGAACTTGAAAAATAAGTGTCTGGACTTGGTAATCATCATATATTTCACTTGAAGTGGATCCGTTGATCATTGATGTCAACGGTCTTTCAATTCCTTTTACATCAATAGCTAAGAAAAAAAAAAAACTGCAGTCATATATAATATTTATCCTTTGCTACGATAGTCTTTTTGACAATGATTTTGTTTTTGTTTAGATTTGGATCTATTCTCTCATGATGAAGTAGATCATCCCGAGTCTATATAACCACGGTGCATTAAGCATTTGCAGCGCACATAGAATAGAGATGGCCTTCTCATGCAACGTTCCTTCCTATTATTTAAGATATAGAAATACAAAATGTTACTGATGAGTAATTTTCATCACATCAATGCTAATTTAAATTATCAGTGAATCTCATTTATATACTTCTGATCCGGGGGAGAGCACGTTGGGCGTGGCTTACCAAGTCACATGTATGGTGTTGGAGAACGTGGAACGAGTTTCATTTGTTTTTTTTTTTTGTGTTTTAACGTGGAACATGGGGAGGAACGGGTTTCACGCGGAGCTTTATTTGTGTGTGTTTTAAACAATTCTATTATTGATTATTGTCAATGCTTGGGAGATACGTCGAGGTGATCCACGGTGAGCGGCCGGAGCACGCCGCCGATCTCTTCCTCCAGGGCAGCGAGCAGCCCTCTTTTCAGGTGAAAGTAGACAACCCAGTCGCCATTCCCGGCGCAGCTAGGCATGGGCATGATGTACCCAGCGTTGCCGCCCCACGGGAAGTGGTACGAGCCGAACACCGGCTTCCCCCACCCGAACTCCATCTCCGCCACCGGGAAGCGCTGCCCGGACGAGATCACGAACGCCTCCCTTTCCTCCCCGCCCACGCGGTAAACCTTGATCGCCGGGGGGAAGCGGTCGGCCGGTGAAGGAGAAGCGGTCGGCCGGTGAAGGAAAAAAATCACAAAAAACAAATGTGTATAGTCAAGTACGTACTACATATGTTTTACAAATATATGCATGAAATCGAATCAAATACGCCATTGATTAGACGGAGAAGTCCTATTTGGTCCTCAGACACATGTGCTCGGTTAGATAGGGATGGAAAAGTTCTTTTTATACATGTATACAGGTGATATACTTTTTCTGAATTTGGATTCTGCATTTTCTGTCCTTGAACTTCGATCAGATTCAACTTTCATGACAAAATCTATTGATTTTTTGCTAGCTAATTTCAAAAAAGGAAACAACCTGCAATGACAAACCTGAACACTAATCTGCCTGTTGGAGTTGAGGTTACGCGATTTATTTGTTATTTGAAGGTTGACGAACTGATCCAGCTTAACTATATATTATACATGTTTTAAATCTTCGAAATAATATAATGAGATAACCAGTAATTAAAAATCCTAGTTAAAATCTTGATAAACCTTGATCATATATACACACACACACACATTTCTTTCATATTTCATGCAAATTAATGCAGCAAACATTCAATATCCATGCAAATTAATGCAGCAAACATTCAATATCCATGC
>JAMKPZ010000991.1:0-70412 GCA_024699675.1 Amphibolis antarctica | reverse complement strand
GGAATTTTTTGTCTGGTGGTAGGTGTGTAGTATACACCAATAATGGCCATAGATGGAAATTGAAAAATGATAATGAACTCTATAGATAATCATTGATTGAAGGAAAGAGACTGTGAATGGAAGTGGTTTCTTTCTTTAATAGATGAAAAAGAATCAGGAACTTGATATGGGTCGTGGTTTAAACACTCAAGAAACCAAGTAATTAGCTCACTATTGATTTTTGTGTGACATGAATCCTATTCTCTTAAATATTTTTATATATTGCCAAGTCTTTAGTTAAATTACATAAATTTAAATCATATCTTATAATTTCTAACCAAGTAGCTTTAGGTCTACCTCTATTTCTATTAAGTTATTTTACACTAATTAAATCTCCTCTTCCAACTAGTGCATTTCTTAGTCTCCTAATGAGATGGTCAAACCACCTAAGATAATTTTCTTTTATTTTATCTTTAATAGGTATAACCCTTACTTTATTCCTAATAATGTTGTTTTTAATATGGTATTACCCCCAATCCATCTATGCATACACATCACAACAATATTAAATTTTTATAATCATGCTTTTCAATTTAAAATTTTGAGGCATAACGTGTAATTAAGCAAATATTAGTTTTATAGATTTTTCTTTTTAATTTTAAAGGTATTCTCCTATCACATAACACTCTAGAAGCATTCTCCACTTTATCCATTCTACTTTAATCTTATGAATAACATTTTCAATAATTTCACTATTACTAATTTTAGATGCTAAGTATTTAAGAGTCTTATTTTTATGACTCTTGTGGCCATCTAAGCATACATCTTTATCATTATTCCTACTTTTGTTGAACTTACATTTCATATGTTAGATTGTTGGGTTATTGGATACTTCAGGATCCATTTAAGGATCCATATCTAAACCCATTTAGCCTATATATGTAATGTTACTAGATTGAAATACAATTACTGAAAACCTAATTTTCTAGGGTTTTCCACCTTCTTCTCTCTTTCCACTTGGTATCAGAGCGAGCACCGTCGATTGTCACCTATCGCCGGTCGTCATTGCCGATCATCACCTGCCACCAGTCGTCACATCCACGCGTGCAACACGCGCACGCGTGTGACCCACGAACGCGCGCGACCCGCGCGCGACCCGTGCACGAGCGCGACTCGTGAACGCACGCGACCCGTGCACGAGCGCGACTCGTGAACGCACGCGTCCCTGTGCGCGACGTGTGAATGCGAGTCGCGCACTGCGCCAGTCGCTTGCCAGCTGCCCGCTAGTTGCTCGCCAGCTGCTCGCCAGAGTCTCCCCCCCCTGCGCACTGCCTGGTCTCCCTCCTGGATGCTGCGTACAGTGCACTTCACAGTAGGCGTGGGTCTCCCTTAGGGCAGATGCCTTAAGGGTCTATCCATCTTGCTGTCCCGAGTCTGCTTGGTCCACCGCAGACTCGGCTTCATCATCCTTGGTCTGCTTGGTCCACCGCAGACCTACCAATGGCCAGTTCCTCAACCCCTAGGAGTAGTGATCTCCTTGTTAGGAGTTTTCCTGGCATCTCCCAAAAATTAAATGGATCAAATTACATACTTTGGGCGCAAAACTTTGAGAATGTTGTGATTGCTTTCCGTCAAGAGCATCATTTGTATCAGCCTCCTCCTGATGTGAAAGATCCGCAATACAGAGACTGGCTGGCTGATGATGCCGCTATCATCACTTGGATGGTCTCAAGTATAGATAACTCTGTTGCCAATGGAGTATCCATGCTCAGACCTGCCAAGGTTTTGTGGGATACTGTTCGCCACATATATGGTAATGATAAGAACATATTCAAGACATTTTCGGTCTATGAGAGTTTACTTCAGATTAGACAGGGTGACAGTTTCATTCAACAATTATTCAGTACTCTTCGAGGATTGATGAACGAGCTCAATGTTTATCAACCTCCCACCTCCGATATCCGTGTTCCAGTGCTACCGGGAGGAGCTTGCCGTTGTTGTGTTTCTTGCTGCTCTTAACCCAGATGTTGCGTCTCAGATTCGCGGATCCATTCTTAGTGCTGAGCACATGCCGAGTCTAGATGAGGCCTTTGGCAAGGCTCTACGTGTTGCTACTGGCTTATCTGAAACACATGTTGCTGACCCATCTGCCTTGATTGCCTCCCGTGGTCATAGTGGACGTGGGAATAGATCATGACCCAAGTGCCAGTGGTGTGGCAAATTAGGTCACAAGAGTGAGAAGTGCTGGGAAAAGTTTTCACACTTAAAACCTCAATTTACTCGTGCTGCCACTTTCAAGCCACAAACTGCTCCTCCAGTTTTTTCAGGATCTACAACTGTCACTTTATCTCAAGAAGATTATGCTCGTCTCCTTCAGGGACAGGGACAACCTCCTACTAGCATGATAGCATAGGCCCCGCTCCGTCATTCGGGTATACAATCTTCTGAGGCTTTGATTGCTTCTGTAGGTGATTCTTGGGTCATAGACTCTGGCACCACTACCCATGTTTCAGGTACCTCTACCCTGTTTGAGAAGCTTTGTGTTCTTCCTGATCACACCTCTATTACCATTGCCGATGGTCGTTTGTGTTCTGTATTTGGACAGGGGGAGATTCAAGTCTCCTTTCAGATACGACTAAACGACGTCCTACATGTGCTCAATTTTTCCTTTAACCTATTATCTATTAGTGCCATCACCTTCCAGTTACAGTGTTTTGTAACTTTTTTCCCTTTTCATGTTGTTTTTCAGGACCTTCAGACAGGGAAGAGGATTGGTTTAGGGTGTAAGTCCTCAACTTCTGGAGCTTATGTGTTAGTCCAGGATCGTATTCCAAGAGGATTGGCTGCTGTGATCGATAGTTCTGATCCCTCTTTTCTGTGGCATTGTCGGCTTGGACACCCTTCACATCAAAAGTTGTGTCAAGCCCTTGGATTTCTGTTTCTTCTTTTCAATGTGAGTCTTGTCAGCTTGGGAAGCATCATCATGCAACCTTTAAGCGTCTTCGTCTTGCATCTCTTACTAGTATTTTTGATATTGTTCACTGTGATATCTGGGGCCCTAGTCGTGTCGTGTTTGTTGGAGGGTACAAGTACTATGATGTATTTGTTGATGATTACTCTCGTGTCTCGTGGACTTATCTATTAAAGTCCCATAAAGATGTTCTTGATGTATTTAAAAAAAATTTGGCTGAAATAAAAAATCAGTTTGCTATTTTACCCAAAGTCTTGCGCACAGATAATGCTTTTGAGTTCCTTAGTCAGGATTTTCAGGCTATTTGTGCCTCCTCTGGAATTATTCACCAGACTACCTGCCCTCATACTTCTCAACAAAATGAGGTTGCTGAACGCAAACATCGTCATATCTTGGATGTTACTCGCACTCTTATAGCTTACATGAAGGTTTCCCATTATCTTTAGTTTGATGCTATTCTTACTTCTGTCTTCTTGATCAATCATATGCCTTCAACTCCCTTAGAGGGGGCTGTTCCTCTTTCTCGTCTGTTCCCTAACCACGACCTTTTTCCCATACCTCCTAAAGTTTTTGGTTGTGTGGCGTTTGTCCACGACCACACGCTTGGTCTTGACAAGCTGTCCCCTCGTGCCATCAAGTGTGCCTTTGTTGGTTATTCTCATCGTCAAAAGGGGTATCGGCTATATCATCCTCCAACGCAACGCTATTATGCCACCATGGATGTTACCTTTTTTGAGTCTCAGTCTTACTTCTCTGATGAGTCACCACTCTCCACCAGCTTGCCTTCTGATACACCTGAACCCTCACCCCTCAACATTTCATTGCCTACTACTTTCACTCCTCCCGTTGAGGACTCCTCTCAGTCTAATACCTTGCAGGTTTACCGCCGACGAACACATGCTCCTCCAGTTGAGAACTCGTCCTCCACCTCTGATCTGGCTACAGGTTCTCCTCCTACGGTACCACCTTCCCTTCTTGCTGATAATGACCTTCCTATTGCCTTACGTAAAGGCACTCGCCCATGCACTCAACATCTTTTATCTCATGTTGTATCTTATGCTAGCATTCCTTCTAACTCTCGTGCTTTTGCTCTAGCCATCTCTGACGAGTCTATACCCAGGTATTATCAAGAAGCTTTTTAGGTTCCTCATTGGAAGGCTGTCATGGACGAGGAGATGGGTGCCCTTCTCTCTCGTGGCACATGGGAGCTTGTTTCATGTCCCCCTGGGGCAAATGTGGTCTCCTGCAGGTGGGTATTTACCATCAAGCGCAGGCCTGATGGCTCTGTTGAGCACTACAAGGCACGTTTAGTTGCTCGTGACTTCACTCAGGAGTACGGCGTTGACTATTCCGAGACTTTCTCGCCAGTGGCACGCTTGGACTTCATTCGTGTTATTCTCTCTTTGGCCGTCAATTCTTCCTGGCCATTGGTTTAGCTGGATGTCAAGAACGCATTCTTGTATGGTGATCTTGATGAGTAGGTTTATATGGAGCAACCACCTGGGTATGTTGTTCAAGGGGAGACATGTGTCTGTGATCTTCACAAGGCCATTTATGGTCTCAAGCAAAGTTCCAAGGCCTGGTTTGAGACCTTCTGCAGAGTTATGTGGAATGATGGTTTTCACAGTTGTAGAGTGGATCACTCTCTTTGTCAAACACACTACTCATGGGGTTGTCATCCTTGCCGTATATGCGGATGATATGTTATTGACTGGTAGTGATACCCAGGGCATTGAAGACACTAAGCTTTTTCTGTGCAGACACTTTGCCACCAAAGATATGGGCACTTCTCGTTACTTCCTAGGCATTGAATTGGTACATTCAGATGAGACTATGTCGCTGTCCCAAAGGAAATATGCCTTGGATCTACTCAAAGAGACTGGGCGTGAAGGGTGTAAAGCAAAGGAGACACCCATTGAATAGACCCACTCTTTATGGGACATTGAATCTCCCTTGTTTGATGATCCAGGTAGATATAGGAGACTTGTTGGAAACTTATCTACCTGACCGTTACCAGACCTGATATATCTTACACAGTTAATTTATTGAGTCAGTTCATGCACTCTCCCAGGGAGGTTCATTGGTGGGGGGTCCTTCGCTTGCTAGCATATATTAAACGTATTCTAAGAAAAGGCCTTCTGTATAAGAAGCATGGTCATGTTGGTATTGAAGACTATTCCGATGCTAGCTATGCAGGAGACAGAAACAGTAGGAAGTCTACTTCTAGTTGGTTGACCTTCGTTGGAGGTAATCTTGTTACTTGGAGGAAGCAAGAAACAGAATGTGAATGCAAAATTCAGTGCTGAAGCAGAATACAGGAGTATGCCCAATACATCAGCTAAGCTTGTGTGGCTCAAGGCGTTGTTGTTTGAACTTGGAGTTGATCATATCAGTCCAATGCCAATGTACTGTGATAATCAGGCTGTCATACATATTGTATCCAATCTTATGTTTCATGAGAGAACCAAACATGTGGAGGTAGACTGTCACTTCATTCGAGATAATGTTCAGAAGAAAGTCATATCTACATCCTTTATCAAGTCTGAAGATCAAGTGGCAAATATTCTCACCAAGGGGTTGAATGTTACTCCTTTTAAAAGATTGTGTTGTAAGCTAGACATGTGTCATACATATATGCCCTAACTTAAGGGGGAGTGTTAGATTATTTGGTTATTAGGTTATTGAATACTTCAGTATCCATTTAAGGATCCATATCTAAACCTATTTAGCCTATATATGTAATGTTACTAGATTGAAATACAATTATTGAAAACCTAGTTTTCTAGGGTTTTCCACATTCTTCTCTCTTTCCACTTCATATATTCAAATTTAAATCCTTTGGACATTGTCTCCATATAATTCTAATTTGGAACTAATTTCTAATTTACTTTCATTAATTGAAACTATGTCATCAATAAATAACATACACTAGGGCATTTCTCTTTGAATTTCTGGTTATTTCATCCATAATTAATATTGATAGATATGGCTTGGGTAAACTTGCCTATAGGAAATTCTCTAGTTCTCCTATAGTTTAAGCACTAGTATTTTTTTTTTTCATCCGTGTCCTTATTAATATTAATATATTATTTTTGTACTCTTTTTCTTTCTAAAAGCTATCATAATAGGTCTATATGTAGTTTATCATTTGCTTTTTCTAAATCATTGAAAACCATATGGAGATATATTTTCTTAACTCTAAAATTTTTTATTAGTTGTTTAGGTATATTAATAGCTTCCATTGTTGACCACTTAGTCCCTATTTCAACCATCATTTTCTACACTTTAATAGGAATACCATTTAATCCAATATGCTCCCAACATTTCATTTTTTATGGCTTATTCTACCTTCAAACTACTAATTCTTCTAAAATAACTATAATTTATATCTTTTGTATTGCTATTCAAATATTTCATGTAAACTTTTCCTATGGTAAATTCATCAAAAAGTTTAATAAAATACCTACAAATTTATATTTTATTTCATTTTCTTTTACTGAAACTCTATCATCTTTGTCTTTAATTCACTAAAATTTCTAGATTTTTTTCTCTAGCCATAGCCAATTTATATATTTTATTTTCTCCTTGTTTTATGTTCAAATTATTGTATAATTCCTTATAAGCCTTATTTTTAACTTTATCGACAATGCTTTAGAATTTCTTTTTGTTAGCTTATACTCCTCTAAATTTTCCCCATTTCTATATTTACGATAAGTTTTATAGTATTCTTTCTTTTCTTTTATTATCTCTTATACATCTTCATTTTACCACTTTCTTTACCTAGTAGAGTTATCTTGTAGGACTCACTTGAACTTTATTTTAGCAATCTTTTTAATGTAAGTAGTCATTTCATTCTAAAGTTCATTTACTTCTCTATCTAGTTCTCATATTCTTTCTTTAAAAAGTTATTTGTAAATTTCATTTCTTTTCACCTTTTAGATTCCATCACATAATTTTTAGATTCTGTTGTATTTTTTTCTTTCTTTTCTTAATCTTGATATTAACATCTAATATCACTTTTATAGTTAAGTTTTCTTTTTGGAATAACCTTACAATTTTTACACATTTTTGATCTGTTTTTTATGGTAAGTAAAAAATCTATTTGTTAGCATTTGAATCACTTTTAAATGTAATTGAGTGCTCTTCTCTTTACCTAAAGTAAGTGTTAGCTATTAAAAAGTTTGCAAGTTATACTGAAGTTTAGAATTGAATTTTCCTCTTCGTTTTTATTACTAAAACCAAATCCTCCATGGTTTCTTTCATATCATATATTTTGCTCCCCTATGTTACTATTTAGATTCTCTTCAATAAAGAACTTTTTGTTGGTAGGAAAGTCATGAACTAAACTTTTGAAATCTTTCAAAAATTTCTTTTTAATAGCTTCTCCTAAACCTATGTGTAGAGCATATGCACTAATTACATTAACTATCTCATTTTCTATCATAAGCTTAATCATTATAATTCTATCTTCTATCATATTCTTTTCATTACATCTGAAGTCTGGCACAATGCATCTCTAAGAGGGTTATGCCTTAATGAGTTTTCTTTAGGATTCATTTAGTAATAAATAGGATGAATGGAAAACTATCAAAAGCAAGTATATTAATCTTTAGCAGAAATTTTTTTGCATGTGGCCTATCGTGCTTCAATAGGATACAAATATTAGTTAAATAACAGTGATTTTAGATCAAGAATCACAAATTTGAAGATACTTATGCATAAAGGCTTGACATAATGATTTAATAAGTTCTTTTGTGTAGTAGTTAGATAGGATGATAAAAAAAGATGCATCTAAAGAAAATTCTTCTTTGCTTGATATGTGTTAGAATTGGCTTCAATGAGGTGAGGGTGACAAGCAATTCTTATTCTTGATGGAGCCAATAGCTTATCCCTTTTTTTTAAAAATTTGACCAAAGTGAAGACAAATGCATACCAAGATGATCATGAAATGAGTACGATTGAAAGAGAATTGCATACCAAGATGGAGACATTTAATGGAAAACTTCCATGGAAGCAACTTTAAGGCCGAATGGTCAGAAATGATATCCCACTACATGGAGGAAATGATGGAATTGTTCAATAAATGATTTCAGTGTTGGTGTCATTAAGCTGCAAAGTACAAGGTTGCTTGAAGGTTTGCTGTTGGTAGGTTTTCAAAAGTTGCAGATTGAAAATTGTATCCAAGAAACAATTATTGTGTGGTGGGCTCAATTGTACCATTACCATATTTCTAGGCCTTAGAGTGGGGGTTTCTGGTATTAGTTTTGGAATACTAGTCGATGGCATTCTTGTTCCTTTGAAGGACTAGTGCAAACGGGTTCTGATCATCTCTTCTTGGTGTGCCACTTTATAAAGACAGAACGAACCTACTAATAAGGAGATTAGTGGAGGAGAGAGATACAATTAGAAGATCTAAGCACACATCTTCTATTTTGTGTCATTTTTACCTTTAGAGGCCAGTGTGGTCTTGGTCCCTTGGTTGCATTTTTGGTTCCTGTGGAGGTGAAGGAACAACAATATCAGATGCTTGTGGGCGTGGAATTCCCATACATGTGAAGGGAATGAGAAAAAATGAGAGTAGTTTCACCATCGCATGTAATGAGATTCACAGAATCTAATGCGTACAAAATTTGAAACAAATAGAATTGTACTTACTGCCTATTCAAAAGGATTGGAAGATACAGAAAAATTATCTCCACTCATTTGATGTGTACGATCTCTATTGTTTGTAGTAAAGCAGCCCCATAATTCAAACCAAGTGTTGGGTCATTGCTTGTGGATCGTACACACAGATTTGTTTGTTGCCGCATTTTTTTGGAATTGAGTTGGAGAGACTATGAACAATCCTCTTATCCTGTCTGAAGTGCATTGTTGGCTGATGGAGGTAGAGAGGAGAACCCTTTTGTGCACGGAATTACTATCAGTCACTTTGTAAAACTTTAGGCATGATCTTTCCTTGTCCAATACTGCTAGGTTCCTCAGTTCCAGTGATTGGGAAAGACATGAAATTCTTTCTTTATTGCAATGATTGCAATGCTTCAGATAAATTTAGATTAGGAAATTGATTGGGCCTCTGTTCTGTTTCAAGTTGCATGATTTGAAAGTGAAAATTTTGGTCCTTATTTCTGTGGATGTGGATAGAAGGGACTTAGAAGGAAAGGCCAATAACATTAGGAGTTCTTTTCAGATGAGTCACATCTATGGATTTTGCAAACACAATCTGCTTATTAGGAGTTGATGCCTATTGAAGGCATGTTATCCGAAAATGCTTGGTGATAAAGGAAGAGATTGTAAAATAGCTTTACTGAAAATGATGTTTGCAAAGATTTTTACGATACAAAGTACATGTTTTAATAAACGGTTTAAAAGAGGTAAAAATTTTCACCGTAGCTGTTAGAGAGATAAATAGAAAAAGATTTTTTCATATCGGGAATTGTGTCAACCTAACAAAACATGAGTTCTTTCACCGTAGCTGTTAGAGAGATAAATAGAAAAAGATTTTTTCATATCGGGAATTGTGTCAACCTAACAAAACATGAGTTCTAGGCTCACCTAACCTATAGTGGTTGTCAAACAAAATCTCAATGTTATATTTTATATCTTTATGGGTGTCAGTTGTTGTATATTATTTAATGATGTATCCAAGCCGAAAAATATTCCAAATTTTAGAAAATTATCGAATCCTTGAATCAGGATCATATTTTATTCGAATCCCCAAGTCGCATTGGTGCTTCCATGTTGCCCATCTTTGCAAGGGTTATCGTGTCTTATCCTATTTACGATAGGTTACCTTTCCCACTTTTTACGCTCTATGCGACTTTATAATTTTGCCCTTGGTGAATTGGGTGGTTGCCATGTATATATGCAACACGTATCTTGTGTTTAACATTTTATTCAACAAATGAATTCTGATGCTGAACTTTAATGATGTAAATTTAGCAATCATTAGGGGGCATGTTAGGGTAAAATTTCATGTGCCTGCCAAGTGCCTTGTGATCTCGGTGGTTAAACATTATGTGTTTACGGCAAAGGTCACGAGTTAAAATCTTGGCACATGAAAAGAACGAAGAAAAGAGAGATTAAACTCAGGTGGATGATACTGAGTTATGCAGGCTTGTGCCAAGCCTACTAGACAAATCTGCACAAGGGCTTGTGATAGAGTTGTTTTGAGGTGCATCTCATGTTTTTCCGTTTACCATCTATTTTTGTGCAGCCGCCAGCAATTAATTTGCTGCAAAAGGTTGAGGGCATTTTTATCTTTACGATGACGTGTAAGTGGTTGGGCGACAGGGAAGGCGTAGACAAGAAGAGAAGGTGAAGGACGAGGTGCTCAAGCAGGGAAGGTCGGTGAGAAGGGAACGAGAAGAAATCGAGGCGTGCGCAAAGTCAAAGGAGGATGCCATAGTGTGCGAAGCGGAAGGGGATCTGCAGAGATACAAAGACGACGTCAGAAAGCTTGAAAACCAGGTGGGGAGATTGAGGGTAAGCACTGTCTTCTCAAAGGCGGGAGCGGGGGCGTGGGCTTCAGATGGTTTCGCGACACACCGCCTCGTGGGCGGGGAGGTCCCGGCCCCGACGAGAAGGTACTGCCACCGCTTCCCGGAGCTGGTGGACGTACGGGAGCCCGGACGCGAAGACGTTGAGCGCGATCGGGAGTGCGTGATGTGCTTGACGGAGGAGATGTCAGTTGTCTTCCTGCCCTGCGCCCACCAGGTGGTGTGCAACACCTGCAACGATCTTCACGAAAAGCAGGGCATGCGGGACTGCCCTTCCTGCAGGGCTCCCATACAGCGAAGGATATCCGTGCGCCGTTCGGGTTCCCGCCGCCCTTGACGCATCCATCGATATTCACGATCGGTGGCGCAGGTATAAAATTGAGTTGAGATAATAATGGGGGACATTGAGATAAATAACGCGTGGGTGCGTGCAGCTTTCAATGCTGAATGATGACATTACCTTGTACAAGTCCATTTCATTCAATCCTGCAATTTACGGAAATTTCTGTTGTGTTCTTTCAATCCTGCATTTTATTGATTGTGTAAATTTCAAAAAGGAAAAGAAAACGTTTTTTGGGTTTTAAAAATCTCATTTGTTGACCATGCCATACCCGTTTCTATTCGGTAATTGTTAAATGTTTACTGATATGCTTACGCTGGTGGCAAGCGCGAGAGAAGATAATAAGTTTGAAGTATCAGAGCAATCTGATTAAAGGGTGAAAGAAGGTTTACGTAGGAATCGTAATACTTCGGCTGAGCGGTATTTACTACTCTTGTTAGGATTTGTACATGACAACAATTATCATTGAAAAGGTGGCTTACATGGGTTGTTATCGATAGGTTACAATTGAGAAGCTCAAGTTGGCAGTGTTTCAAACCTAGCTTTTGGGTTGGCATGGACTGGATCACAGGCTGTAGGATTATGTTATTGTGAACTGAAACAAATTATTTTAATCTAACAAAATTTGTGAAAAATCGATGAGATCTTTCTAAGGTAACTTTATTTTACAAAGAGTCTTCACAATAGAAAATTTCACTAATTATGAGATTATAGAGTAGATTACAAGTTTTTTTCCTTATAATCTACTTAATATAATCCCCCCAATTAAATATGATTTTTTTTTGTAGGCGTAAGCAGTATTTTAAAATTATGATAATAATAACTACCCACAAAATACATAAAATCTTGATTATATATACATAATCTGAGTGTCTAAATCAAAAGCAACCTTTTTGCTTGTTTGGAAGAGTTTGCAGATAGGTTGTGAGATGGTGAACCCTTCAACTCGTCTTCAGTAAAGCCTATTTTTACAATCGTTATTCAACTTGAAATTATTTGTTTGATCGGCCAACCATTTTTAGTATCAAATAATTGCTAGGTTGATTATGATTTTATTCGATAAAATTTACATAAATCAAAAAGTTCACATTTTTCTAAGTCAATACTATTTTCTATTTTTTCTTCTGACAATTACAATGAAAAAAATTATTCTTATTATACTATTTGTTAAAACATGTATTTTATACAATAAAAATTCTTGTAAATCTTATTTTAAAACAAAACCTATAAGTACTTGTCCACCATGTTTGATATACTAGTGGACATGTTAAAACCAGAACATGGCATTTTTCTCAAGTCTGGAACATCTTAAAGCCTGACTATAGGATATTTCCAAGAACTTTTCACGCTATAATTCCCTATGTTCTTGTTTGATTCGATCGTTGACGCCCATTCATTTGGATTTTTGTTCGGCCGAGAAATCATCTACATTTCTCATATGATTCTTACATTGAAGGCATAATCGTGAGCATTTTGATAAGCTTCTTCCTTATGGAATGTCTAAGACATTCAAATTAGATCTGGTTTTACTAATTCATCAGTATAAATCAGATATGAAATGAATTTACCTTATCTAATCCCATTAATATAGGTAAGGATGTCCAACCTTTATTTTTTATTCATTTATCTGTCTCTTCACTTGTTCCAAAGATAAAGAAAAACATGGTAGATAAATTCTATACCCACCATTTATAATCTTACAAATCAATGGTCATGGTGATGCACAAGTTTGCAGACAAGATTTCATGCATCACATATCAATAAAATTGAAGAAGCTTTTATTGTGCAACGAAAATAATGAAAATTTTAATTTATTAATTTTCAACATTTTACATCATTTTCACCGATTCTAAAAGCACAAACCCCCTTATGTTAAAAAAAGAAGAGGGAAAACGACCTTGTGGTATGATTGGAAGCAAAATTTTAAAAACCAAACTGTTTCAACTGGATTGAACTAGAATCAGTCAAAAAATCTATTTTAAACGTTGGATTTCAAGTTGAACCAACAGTTTGGGTGATTGGAACAGGACACACAGATTCAATTTCTAAAAGCACAAGGCATTAGTGCAATTGTTGGCTATTTTCATATGAATAAGATTGGCAAAAGTAATTAGTGCACCTTCAGAGGGGTCAGCCAGAAGGAGACTAGCACAATGATGTAATAAGATTGGCTATTTTCATGTGAATTCAACTTGTCTAAAGCAAGACAGGCAGAACAGATGATGATGGCCATAACCAAAAATATCAACTGATAATTGATTAACGATTCCAAAATTGAGTACCAATTCATCAAAACCAACCAAATCTACACATACCTTGCAGTAGTGGTCAATGAAAAATGGCTTGTAAGCTTCGGGAAGCACTTATCTACCTCTGATTTTCTGAATTCTGATTCTTTGTGGCGTCCAGTGACCAATGCATCCCTGGACAGATTTGCCTGTCATGGAGGCACTTGCAAGTAATGGGGCCAATAGACATCAGTATAATTTAATGACAATCTGCGGAGGCCATTGAGATGTCACTGGTGGGCAGCATGATAATGCAGATTGCTACTTATTTCCGACATTGATGTTACCAACACATTCGAAGGAATCATAAACGTATTCATCATCACCATCCTCATCAGAATCAAGCACTGGATCTTGTGGCACACCCTCCATGTCCAAGGATGAGCTTGGTTCCATTTCCTCGATGCTAATGGAGTCATAGCTCATTCTTTCCTCAAACTTTGCATCCGTGCAATTGAGAAGCCATCCCAAAGAACACTTGAGCCCTTTGTTGGAGACCATCTGGTGCCTGGGTTTTACGGTTGATTCAAGACCATAGGTAAAGAAAGCTGGAAATGCGACCAAATCCTCCAGATCCCTGCCCATCTCGTCCTGAAAGTAACGAAAGCTTGTTTCCATGACAGCCATGTTCAGAGCAAGCAGCTGAGGGCAAGCCACCACCATTTTCTTCACTTGGCTCATCGAAAAGCCACAGGTCTTGAGGAAATCGACATGCCTGAGCACGCTTGCCCTGGTCAGGCTAACGACCGGGGGCATCTTCTCCATAACCCTCCCAAACTCCTCTGTTCCAAGCATGAGCGTTGCCTCGAGCAAAGCCTTCTGTGCCAGAAGCTTCGGCTCCAGGTCCATCCCGGCGATCTCGGGATGCTGAATGATCACAGAAGGCAGTGCTTCCTTCCTGACGCCAAATTCGAGAAGAGCTCCGACGTTTGATTTCACTTGGTCCCTCAATTCGAAACCTAGAACGTGGGGCTTGCTCTCGATCAACCTGGCAACCGCAGGCGTCGGCATTCCCACGGTCTGGAGGTAGTCCACAAGGGGCTTGATGACCCTCCCCACCCGCATGCCGAGCACCTCCGGATATCTTGTGATCACCGAACCGATCTGCCTCCGGGCGACGCCAATGGCAACCAAATAGGCGACGGAGGTGCTCATCGTCCCCTCCAACTTGAACCCTAGAACCTCCGGGTACCTCTCGATCACCCGGGCAACGTCGCGGGGCTTGACGTCCATGCCTTGCAGGTACTTGACCACCGGCTCCAGATCCACCTTGACACTGGCGTGCAGCACCTGCGGGTACCTCCGGAGGAACTCCGTCAAGGTCGCCTTCCGAACCCCCAATTTCCCGAGGTAGTCCAGAACCGGGATCATGTTCTTCTTCACGCTGCACCCCAGGACCAGAGGGTAGTCGTTGATGTCGGCGATGGTGAGCCCCAGCGAGTGCAGGAAATCGACGCGCTCCCTCATGACGTCCACCGTCACCGGCATCTCGAGCCCGTCGAGCTCGTCGGGCACCACCCCGATCCCACGCAGGAACTCGTAGACGCGCGCCCGGTTGGCGGCCCTCTCCTGCCTCATCTCCCTCAGGCTGGGTCTGGCGTAGATCGACTTCGCGGTTGCCGGAAGAGGGTCCTTCGTTTGCTGCGCACGACAGCCGCCGGTCCCGGTGGCCACGGCCGACGAAGATGCGGCCCTGCACCAGCCGTCCCTCTTCGGCCTGGATTGGCGTTTAGCCGTGAAAAGCGGTTGTACGAAGCGCGAGCAGAGGGCGGCGGAGGTGTTGCCAGAGGAGGAGGAAGGGTCAAGCCGTAGCAGCGACGAGGCGGGCTTCGCCATGCCCGGCCACCCGAGCATTCCCGTGGCTTCCGCGCTTCCGCCCTCGCCGGCAGCTGCCCTGGAGATAATAGACAAAAATTTCGGTATTTTTATTTTTATTTTAAATAACAAAAAAGGTTTTATCGTGTAATATTGAAATTATACGGTAATTTTTTAAATTAAATTTGATTTGACAGAATACTTCAATGGTATAATTGTAAAATCATAAAATATTGATAATACAAAAACAAAGCTTGCAAAAATTAAATAGTAACTAAGTTTGTATATTTAGAATTAATAAAAAATTACGATAAAAATTTTAATTTTATTATTTTACGTAATTTTTTATTAATTTTAAATATACAAATCGTTTCACAAAAAAGAGATAACAAATATCCCCAAAGAAAGATAAAAAAAAAAATTAATTATCATTATTTGTAGCATTTACGAGACCAACCTAACGAGCAGTAGCTGAAAAATTAAAGATAAAATGATTGAAGATGGGAGTTGCATAATCAAATACGAGAAAATCGAAAAAATTGATGAATCGTGATATTTCAGTTGTCGAACGATTATAGAAATTCTAATCCAAAGGCGGTAAGAGAAAAAAGTAAGTAAATATCAAACTAATATCTCAAATGAGTTCAAAGAATTCAAATAGTCCAAAAAAACACAAAAATAACGTAACGAAAAGCATATAATAGAAGATTGAATTTGAAGAAGCCAGAAGATTTAAAAAGAAGACAATGGAGATTATAGAAGGGTATATCTCTCAAGTTAGGCGTGAAGATATCCCAAAATTAATTAGCAAAAAAACAATCAAAGAATAAGTGACTTAAAGTTTCAATGCAAAGGTTATAGAAAAGCCTTGCAAATTTCTTCTAGTAAGGTTAGATTTAATTAATATTTTGTCATTGATGACAAGCCAGATGAAATATTTGATATTAAGTAGAAATTTACTTTTTCAGATAACTTTGAAAAACGGAAGATGATGTAGACCCCTTGTAGAAGGCTTATCTTGGGGAATATTGGCTAAGGTTAAGAGACCAAATGATGACATCAAGCCTGAGGAGAGTTGAATGTTGTCAGTCACATGAAGGAAGTTATGAGCTAGATTAGAAGGGATTAGTCGAAGATTATGAGACCTAATGAGGGGATTAGAGAAATAGTTGAATGCTTTCACAACGGTTAATTTCCTGGTAAACAAATTTAAGTGGGTAAAGGTCTTGCCAATGATTTTCCCAGAAAAGTCTGTAAGTGCCATCAAAAACTTGAAATTGGCAAAATTGAGTGATGGCGGTGAATAAGGATTTGGAGATTTTCAAGAGTTGTTAATCGAAGAGGTATTAAAGAAAGCACTAGTACCTTTGCCAAAGAGGAATTTGGCCTTAACAATTTGATATTAGAGAAGAGAATCAATGTTGACCTGTAGGAGTTTCCAAACGAGTTTGCCTTTTAAGGTAAAGGAAAAAGAATTAAGGTTTGCAATACTCCAATCATCAAATTTTTTAGGCCTGCAAGTTTCTCCTAATGCACAGGATGAAATTTATTAGAGTTGTTGGTAAAGCCATTCTAGAGAAAATGTTTCCTAATCTTATATAAAGATTTAACAATAAAAGATGGAAGATGACAAACTGATACATGGTACATAGAGATGGCAAAAAGAACAAAGTTAAGAAGAGTAACTTGGCCTGCAATACATTGAAACTTGCTTTTCCAACCACAAAGTTTAGATGTAAGTTTATCAAGAACCTTATTTCAAACAGAGTGAGATGAGAATCTACAATAAAGAGGTCAACCTAGATAAGTTATAGGAAGTAAGGCCAAAGTGCAATTAAGAGTTTCACAAATATTGTGAAATAATTGGTCATCCAAATGTAAGCCAGCAATTGAAGATTTGAGGAAGTTGATTTTTGGACTAGAGAAAGCTTGGAGACTTGAGTCCAAAAATATAATCGTATCATCAGCAAAGTATAGATTTAGCATTGAGGTCAAAATGAGGAATAAGAATACCTTTTGAAATGTTATTCTCTTGAGCTACTTTACAAAGACATCCAAGAAATGAGAAATTATAAGGAAGAGTAAAGGTGACAAGGGATTAATTACTTTGTCTCACCCCATTAGAAGAGCAAAAGTAACGACATGTCGAACCATTAATTAAAAGAGAGAAGTCGGCAGTGGAAATGCAAGATTTAATTCAAAAAATCCATCTATCACCAAAACCAAAGGCAGATAGGCAATCAATCATGGAGAAATTGTCAACTGATTTTGTCGAAAGCTTTTTTAAAGTCCAATTTTAACGTGATTCCCTTGTTTTTAGATTTGTAAATATAATGAAGAGTTTCTTAAGCTATGAGGAAGTAGTCATGGATATTTATGTCTGAAAGAAAACCACACTGATTATGGTCAATTATGGAATTTAGGACAGTGACAAGATTAGAAGCTAAATATTTGACGATAATTTTGTAAATACCATTAATCACACTAATAGGACGAAAATCAGCAACTTCTAAGGAGCCAATTTTTTTGAGAATAGAGGCAATGAAAGTGTTATTAATTGGGGAAAGGAGTGTTAAAATTCCATCTCAAAATTAATTAGTGATGAGTGAAAGAATTTTTTATATATTAAGTTTAATTTATTCTTTATATTTATCAATATGAAACTATATTTTACACTATCATTCACTTGTAGTTTGTTTTTAATTTTTTTTATGTCTATAGTGTCTACAGATGAATGTATATGAAATAATTCTAATACCATGTTAAAATTATATCTTAAAATCAATTGATAATGAGTAGAAATTTTTTTTATATATTAAGTTTAATTTATTTTCTACATTTATCAATGTGATACTATTTTTTACAAGAAAATTGTAATTGTTAGGATTTAAAATTTAGAATTTAAGATTTACTATACTAAACATGAATATTAAAAATTATGGATTTATTGTATTCAACGAGAAAAAGGGGAAAACTTATTTTGATGATTTCCATGTTGCCACCTTTTTCTCTCTCTCTCTTTCTATAAATGAATAAATCTATCCTCTTTCAGCAACAGCATGACCTTCAATGTCTGTGATTCTGTCAACTTATCAACTTTCAAAAACCACCTTAAAGATGCATTCTTGCCTGAAGTCTACGTAGATAACGAAATCTCATTTGCTCTTATGTTTTTTATAATATTTTGTTTCCACTTATTCACATTTTTTGATTTTAAATTAAATTTAAAATGTCACGTAACGTATATTTTACATTTAAATAAATATTTTTATTTGATTTATACGTCCATTTACATGAAGGTTTAATTAATTAAATTTAGATAGAAAAATCAAAAATGTAAATCTCGGTAAAAAAAACGTGGTTATGTAATGAATTAGGGCAACTATTTAAAAAAAATCGAGGCATAATCGTCTTCCCTCGGCCCTACCTCGCGTCGGGCTTTCTCCAACCGTCGAGTCGGTCGAGATTTCTCCGCCGCGAGCACGTCGACGAGAGACCACAACCTCGTCCTCCGGCTTTCTTCGTCCTTAGTCATAATAGTCCTCGTCTTCTCGGAATAGTTCCGACACCATCGTCGACTGCAGAGCACAGGCACACACCTCGCTTCCTCCACTGGTTGAAGGTAAGACTTGTATAACTCTTGCCGGTTCCTTCTCCCCCTTCCGGTCCTGCGTGCTTCATTCTTGGGAAATGTGGTTTGAAATGAATTCGTCCACATCTTTCACTATAAAAGCGATGAATTCCGATTCTCTCGCCCCAGGAACGTCACGGACTTCGCCCCCAATTCCTTCTCTCTCGCGTGCATGCCCCACCCCCAATTCAGACTTCTGAAACGAGTGAAATGAATGAGATGAATTAAATTAATAAAAATTTATTTTTTATTTAAAATTGAATTAATCAGAAATAAATTTATTATTAAGATATTTATATATTAAGAAATAAAAAAGGTGTTTATGTGTAATAAGAATAAAAGAAAATTTAATTTAAAAAATATTAAATATTTTTTATTTTATTTTTTATTTAATTTTTTATTTATCATTATATATTTTTTATTAAAGATAAAAATATATAATTTCTATATTTAATTATTAAATGAGTAATATAAATACTATATTAATAAAGTTAAGTACGTAATATAATATTAGAAATACAATAAATATGTTAAAAATTGAAATACAGAATAATAACAATTACATTGTTATATTATTTCACATTTTTAATACAAAAATATATTTAAAGGAAAAATGCATTAACTATCAAGTGAAGAAGAGAGACACCTTATATGGAGAGACGAATAAAGAGAGGAAATGACAAAGAGAGAATGAACAATGATGATGAACTCTCACGTGATTGGACAATGACACGTTAGACCTTTCACTTGTAGTAGTTGCATTGCATAGAGAAAAGATAGAGAGAGATAGAGATGTTGGATGATAACGACAAAGAAAGGGTAACTATGTTGCATAGTTTCAGAAAGAGAATGGTAGGTAATGTGGAGGAACAATAGTCGTGTAGATGAGAAGGTAGAAATGAATTTTGAGAGGTGTTGAGAAATAAATTCTTAATCTCATATTTACATAATTTCAGATTAGGAATTCAATTCCTAATGTTTAAAAATGTACAAACACAAGAATTTGGTAAAATTGAATTCCATTTTACCTAATTCTTTGGATACAAATATTCTCGTCATTTTTTTTTTCATTCCTAACTTTTATAAGTACTTAACTTTAGGATATTCATATATTATCTACTTTTTTATTATTAAAATTATTATTTTTTATCTTAAAATTATTTTCTTAGAAATTACTTTTTTCTCGTAAAAGAACGAAGCCTTTCGTAGGGTTGGGAGGGTTTGAATTTATTTTAAGGTTTATTTGGATTTTTGTGGTTTAGAATTTATTTTAATTAATTTTTATTTTATTAAAAATTAATATATCGTTAATATAATTTATAAATATGATAAAAGATGTGATTTAAATTTATAATCATGTATTACTTTTTAACAAATTTAAATTATCAAGTTATATATAATATATATATAACATAATAGAAATATATTAAAATAAATATAAAATTTTAAAAATTTATAAAATTATTTTCGTATCTTATCGTATCAATCATGTGTCGACAAAAAGTAACTTGTCGGTATAAAAGTATAAAAATTTGATTTAAATATAATTTATCAAATTATATCATATCAGCCTTACTACTTAATTGATAACTGATTTACATTTTTCTGATTTGTGTTTAGATGGAATATTATTTTGTCTTTAATTCATTTTAAAAATGGGAAAAAAGGTAAACTTTACACTGAAATTCACTTTTTTTTTTAAGGAAAAGTTCGTGCGAGTAAGAATTTACCAAAATTTAGGTGAAATAAAAAATGAGAAAATTGTTTTAAAAAATAAGATATATATGCGAGACGAAAAGCAAGGAAAAGCCTTTTAAACATTCCCTCGTAAGTCGTAACGTTCCGCCACTTCCTCACCTCCCCTCCGAAGGTCCAGGACTCGCGAACACCGATCGCCCTCTTTCGCCGCCCCGCTCCAGGCTCCAGCCCTCTTCGGTGAAGCTCTGCAACTCGCGATTTCGGCCTTCGTCCTTCCGCGACGCAAGTGGTGCTCGCGCCCCTCTCCTGCTGCGCCCCTCTTTCGCCTCTCTTCCGCCTTTCCAGCTCCCCCCCCCCCCACTTCGTCGTACCTCCACAGCCGCAGCCGCAAAGCAAGGGGTGCAGGCCGCATCGGAACCGGAAGCGCCAACGGGTGGAAGTCATCGACGAGCTGAAAGGGGTGATCTTTTCTTTCAGTTTTTCTTCATTTTAGCGTCTGTCTTGAGTCTTTTTTTTTGTTGGGTTCATTTGTGAGTATTTTTTTTGTTAAACTTAGTATATGTAAGTGTGAGTTTTTGCATGTTTGCATTCTTCTTGTAATTTATTTTTATCCTTACATTGCACAAATCTTGATTTTTAGGTGGGTAGCGTGTGTTCTGTTTTTGGGTGTGTGAGCGAATAGTAAAAACGAAAAAAAGAGAGAAAAAGAAAAACGAGAAAAATAAAATATAAAAATATTATTTTAATAAATAATTATTAATAACTTGCATGTAACAATTGACTTAAATAAATTACTTAAAAAATAAAATATTTTTTCCATTCACTTTTAAAATTCTGATACTTTTGTTTAAATTCTTGACATTCTAACATATTCTATGACATTCCACAAACACCCTCTATTTTTTTAACTTCTATCACATCCTGACACTTTCTCTTTTGATAGATTCGAAGACAGTCTGACACATTCTTTCTGGTAAATTTTGAAGGCACAAACAGATTCTAAATTAATAAACAAGCACAAAACATCATTTTCATGTACTTTTGAATTTTCATTGACTCCATGCAATTCTTGCATCCTCTTCTTTCTCATATTTCAATTTATTTATTTTATTGGATTTCTTGTTGATTACTTAGATCATTCAATTTTTGTCAATTACTTGACAAATATATGAAATGAATGATTAAAATAATATTTTTTTGATAATAAGCAAAATGTATGCTTTTGTTTGTGCAGATAGAGACAAATCTATAAAGGTATGCTGTAATTTATTTTTTGAAAGGATAATATAATTTTCAATTATGTGATGTATTCATTTTTTATTTTAGCAAATATGGCTTTCATGCCCGTTTGATTTCCCATATTTTTCAATCGAGTTATTGGTCCATGCAATTGAGTTGGTTTGTCATGCAATTAGAGTTTTTATGTTGCTTTGTTTGGCTGCCAACCATGACACACTTGTAGGCCATGTGATGTTCCCATCACATGGGGTATGATGATTAGGATGGGATACATTTCAATTTCCCAGGTTTTGTTGTGGAGTGAGCCCCTATGATTGTGTTGGTTCTGGGGTCAGAATCCTTGTGATCAAGTTGTGTAGTCACGACGTTTGAGTCCTTACAATGGTTGGATAACACAAATTGGGGTGGTGTTTGAGATACTTCTTGTAAGAGCACCTTTGAGCGATTGCACCTTATAGACCCAAGGTGGCTGTCATGGGGTTTGAGTCTCCATATCAACTGATTTGTGTTAGTGTAGAATGTTATGTTCACACACCATGGTAGTTGCATGTGCCCATTGTTAGTTTGATGAGTGTTGAACACTTGTATAGTTGGTCCTTGGTAGAAGTTGCATGGTCTTGTTATTTGTTGGGTTGTTAGTAGGCTTAGGTCTCGTTTGTTTTCTTAACTTTAACTTTAGCTTTGCACAAACTCCTATATGTTATCATCATCGTACAAACTTCTATATATAAATTTTTACCTTATAATTTATTATGTAACTTCATCATCGTTTGCGAAATTATCTTCAACTTCAACTCTCCACAGTTATTGAAGCTGAAGCTAAAGCTAGATAAACAAACGAGGCCCTAGTGTTATAGTTAGTAATGAGTTGTAGTGGTCAAGTTTTTGTTTGGTCGTGTATGGGCCATTGTGGTAGTTGACTTTGAGGTGGTTATCACTTAGGGGTGTGGCACCTATCTCAAGGTACACAATATATGGTGACTTTTGGGTCCACAATCATTGTGGGTTGTGTGTTCTTGTTAAGTGAATGATCTTGTTTCTTGTCAAGGAGAATACATAGGTCGATGCATACTTTTTGACATATGTCACTTACATGGTGTCATTGTTTTTAGAGTTTTTTGCATTAAATACATGTGCCATTATTCTACTAGTTTGCAGGCCCACACACAAAGATCAAGCTGGAAATTTATTTATTCAATTCAATATAGTTTTTTTGTAACCATCATGAAATGTTGTAGCATTGGGTCATTTTAGAAAAAAATGGTCAAAATATTGAAATAAAGTAATTTAGATTTAGGGGTGTTAAATCAAGAGAGCAATGTGATTGTGTGGTGGGAGGGAGCCTGCTACAATGTATATTATATACATAGTATATCTGTGTGATATGTGCATATGCACGTATGTATCTATTAATACTTATAAGTATGCGTGCATGTATATGTTTGTTGTCATATTAGTAACAAAAGCTTTTTCTCTGGAGTATATTGGCACCCAAAAACCATTTTCTTCATAGTATTCCATCCATTCCAATGTAATTAGACACCCTTAGCAAAATCTTGTATTTTTATCTTTAAACTTTGTTCATATTAGTTTGATTTTCTTTGATAAGTTCAATTCTGGAAAGTGACTATTGAATTCTTCTGCTATCCTTGTCCATGCCTCCTTGGATCACTCATTTTGACAATAGAAACGTGGTGTATTATAAGCTTATAACCAGTTGGCTTATCAATTATCATTCCAAGAGGCCCTTAAATTTTCAGTCTCATTCTCATTTTCCATGCCAAAACATTTAGAACTAAGATAGCCAAAGAAAATGCTAAAATGTAATGTTCAACTTATAAAATCAACATAATTTGTCTGTACCTTCATTAATAACATCATCAACACCATAACCCACTCTTGTTTGTGCAAAAATGTCTTATTTGGTAGAACTAACTCCTCCATTGTCAAAATCAATGGCAGCATTCCGTTGCAAAAACCAACACATGTCTTCCCTCTAAAACTAGCAAAGCCACCTATTGTTCTAAATTCCAATATAGTGAATTCCACATCTATAGATTGCAAATCTAGAAAATTTTCCTAATTCCATACCTAAATTGACATATGTGTATTAGTTGGTTACTGTTTTTAGTAATACAAGGCAATTACCATTCAAACAAAATGTCATGCATTAGGGATTCCTATGTTTTAACTTAATTGTCATTGAAATTTTTCATAGTGGTATCGTGTTTTGTTCTTTTTACTTGCAAACAAGAAATAAAGGGTAGGCCTCATGGCAATTAGAGGGTGGCCTTGGCCGAAGGTCACAAGTATCAATCTTATGGGATTTTGGTAATGATTATATCAATAAGTGTATGGAACTGCATTAGCACTTTTAAATAATCATTATCAAATGTATTATTCATATACAAACTTATTTCTATATGATAGTTTAAAATGTGCTTTAGTTTGAATTAAAAACATTAATGGAAAAAGTTGTACTTGTAGCTTTTTTTTTGAAAACGCAAGCTTGTTTTTATATATTATTTTCAAAAATGTCAACTTATTTTCATATGTTGGGTTAAAATAGTTGCTATGAAGCAGACCCTTCGAAAATAAGTTCTCACTTTATAAACATAAAACTATATACAGTCATATCCTCCCTAGATCTTTACATTTTAGTTTTATTTTAAAATTAAAATCTAATCTTAGGAATACTTGTAGACACCCTTCTATGGTATTTGTGAAGTTCTCACACGAAAATGCAAGTGCCTATTTGTATCTATAACTATTAATTTATATTTATAAATCCCATCATACATGTCTCTGAATGAGTGATTGAGATTAAAAAGTTACCTACAAAAATTGTGGTATTCATGTGGTCACTCTTAATTATGCAGTTAATTAATTATATAAATCTACCTTGTCAAAAATTCCATTTTAAGTTGATTTACGATCATTATCAATTTATATTAAAAATTTAAGAAATAACATAAGGAAGTGTCTTGATTTTTTCAATCTTCAGATAGCATCAATACTTATTTTGTGTAAGTAAATACTTTGCCATCAATGATGAACAGCAAAATATACAAAATTAGTGTCCAATTTGCAAAAGATCTATTTTCAGAAAATTTAGGCTTTTTCTAAAGAGAACTGAGTTTCTTCCTCTTTCACATAGGTTTTGCCTTCACTTTGACAAAAGTGCGTTATGTGAGTTGCTCATCATTTTATAGTAGCATTAAAATAACATGTCTTTGAAATATTAACACAAATATTGTTCTTTCAGACTATGGCATTGCGAATTCCTGCGACATCCCTTGTTGCTTCTCCAATTTTTCCAAATTCAGTTTCGTGGTCAAAGGACAGCAATCTCTTGGCTGTTGCTTCGGGCCACCTCATCACCATTTTAGTGGGTTTTTTGGTGGTGTTCACTGCATTCATTTGATTTTATGTTTTCAAATTCACTTATTATAGTCATCACATCACAGAATCCAGCACTACCTCATGGTCCTCGAGGTACCATCACACTTGCCTTGGCTGAACAACCCATATCTTTTCAAACACTCAAGACAGAAGGTACATTCATCATGACTTAACTATCTTTTGTTACTTATGGTTCTTTAAAAATAATAATTTAGTTGATAAGATACAACATTAGCATCTTAAATTGGATTATATAGTGTGAATATTATCATTCAATAGTTAGGTAGACAATCATTAATAACTTGACATTTTTCAATGCATGATAAATAGAAAATACATAGCAGTTGGCATAAAAAAACAAAAATAAGCTACAAATGGGCAATGAAGAATAGCATGTTTCTAATTTGAAGTAAATGCCAATAATCTAGAATCCAAGTTGCTTTGCCTGCCTTTAAGATACATTCTTTTATGGAAAATCTTCTTTGATAAGTTGATTTTGGCTACACCTAGTTTTGGCTGTCATAATGTTTTAATCTCTGTAAAGTTTCTATGGCTCGACATTCCAGTGTTCTAGGCTCCACCTTGTTCCCTTTCATCTCCAATGCTAGCAACTAGCTCTTGATCTCTAGCGGGTGCAATCAAGTTGTTTAGCTCTTGAGTCCTATCATTCTCTTCCCCCTTCAATGTGAGCTTGTACTCAAGCTCAATGTTAGGATACCTTTTAATTAAGCTTTCATGGTCCTCCCATGTGACAGCTCCATCGCCATTGGCTCTGCATTGGATAGGTAGTTGGGTTACCACCTACTTTGATTAATCATCCATCTATTTAATATCTTAACTGGAATTAAAGGCTTCCTCACAAATGGTAATTGTAAGTTCTAGTGGTTTGACATTGGGACCTTCTCCAAAGTAAGGATGAAACTATGACACATGGAATATCAAATGAATCTTGGAGTTGCTTGAGAGATCAAGTTCTTATGCAACTAGTCCAATTCTTTTAAGTACTTGGTAGGGACCACAGTATTTTGATTGCAGTTTTTGTCATCTGCAATTTTTTATTGACCCTTGGTGGTATGGCTATAGGTGAACATAAACCCATTCTCTCTCCACATAGTCTTTTTCCCATCATCCATGCTCTACTGTTTGTTTCATTCTATTCTATGCTTAAGAGTGATGTTTGATTAATTGTAACATTTGGCTTTGTTTGGTTCCAACTTTTTTCAACTTCTAAAATTACTTTCAATATTATTATTATTGCATAGATTCTAACGTACAAATTTTTATTACCTAAATTACTATGCAATTATTATACAATTCTAACTCTGATAATGAAACTAGCTTTAGCTGCAACTTTATCCAAACTCCCGAAGTTGAAAAAAGTTGTCACCAAATGCACTCTTCATCTCTAGTTTGTGCCATTTTGTCCACTTCGTTGTCTCAATTGTACTAGGAATGTAAATGTGTGGTATGGGTCCTATAGATTACTTCGAAAGGAGTCATACCTATAAAAGTATGAAAGAGGTATTATGAGAGAACTTTGCCCAATGTAGCTAGTCAAACCATGTCGTTGGGGTGGAATGGCAAAAGCACTGCAAGTAAGCTTCCATGTAGTGATTAATGACTTCACTTTGCCCATTCATTTGGGGGTGGTAAACAGAAGTCATCTATGGTTGGGTGCCCACTTTTGTAAAAATCTCCTACCAGAACTGCTAATGAACCACCACCTCTTGGTCACTCACAATTGAGGTTGATACCCCATGGAATTTGATTGTATCGGTGGTGAAACTTGTGCTATTGTCTTAGTAGTATAGGGATGCTTCAATGCTAAAAATGAGAGTATTTGATGAGTTGATCACAGACAACCATTATCATGGAGTATCCCCTTTTGGGAGACCATCAATAAAACTCATGGTAAGGTCATTCTACAGCTACTTCAGGATGGGTTGGGGTTGCAGTAATCCATTAGGTTTTAAGTGCTCATACTTGCACTGTTGACATGCCGTGCATTCCTGCATGGCCCCCTTCACTTCCCCTATCATCCCCTTCCAGTAAAAATTTCTTTTAATTCCCATTAATCTTTGTGTTATGGAACTCTACTATTATTATTCACTAGAACAACTTCATTACCTCATGGATGACAATTTTCCTTGTTCTCAATGGCCATCAATAAAACTCATGGTAAGGTCATTCCACAGCTACTTCAGGATGGGTTGGGGTTGCAGTAATCCATTAGGTTTTAAGTGCTCATACTTGCACTGTTGACATGCCGTGCATTCCTGCATGGCCCCCTTCACTTCCCTTATCATCCCCTTCCAGTAAAAATTTCTTTTAATTCCCATTAATCTTTGTGTTATGGAACTCTACTATTATTATTCACTAGAACAACTTCATTACCTCATGGATGACAATTTTCCTTGTTCTCAATGACAACCCATTCTTTTGGCTTAGCTTTCCTTCAATGTAGGCCTGAAGTTTCTCCTTCAACTACCCATCTTCCTTGTACGCAGCTTGCAACTCTTTGAACCACTGAGCTTGGGGTCTTGTAATTGTGTTGTGTTTTGCTTCTCTTGCTATTTCGGGTGGTCCTTTTTATACTTGATTGAGAGGTTGAGTCTCATAAATTTGAGGTGCCACTTCTGCTGCTTTTTAGTGTGGCTCCACTGTTCCAGTAATAAATGAAGATCCTACCAAATAATTTCACCATTGATTAATGGCCATCGTAAGCAGCTTCATTTCCTTCTGATCAGTCGGCAAACTTTTGTGTTTAGCTTTGAAGGGTCTGCTGAGATATGCAATAGGCTGCTGATTCTGCATAAATATAGAAGTTAGAAGTTAGATTGAGCTTGAGTAGATAATAGGCCACTGATTACAAATTAGTTGACTATAGATAGAAGTTTGAAATTAGTTTTAAATTAGAATGATAAATAAATACTTTAGATTCTAAATGATATAGATTGAGTAGATAAAAAATTGAATATATTAAATTCAGGTTCAACAGAAATAGAAATAATGATGAAGAAAGATACTTAGATAATTATGAGATTCATAAAACTAATCTTTTTAAATACTTAGAATTTATAAAAGTAGCAATGGTGAAATTATAGAGGATTTTATTTGTAGGATTAAAGTAGAATGGATGAAGTTGAGATGCTTGAGTGTTATGTGAAAAGAACCATCCTTAAAATTAAAAGGAAAATTTTATAAAATTACTATTCACGTAGTAATATTATGGTTTAAAATGCCAGACAGTAAAGCATGATCATATTTAAAAAGTTAGTGTTACCAAGTTGTATATGCTTAGATGGATGAGTGGTAATATCTTAAGAGATAAAACTAAAAAACAATTTTGTTAGGGATAGAGTTGGAGTTGTACTAATCAAAGATAAGAAATTTACTTAGGTGATTTGTTCATTCTTGAGGTGATTAAAACTAAAAGTAGTGAAATGCCTAAAACTACTTTGGAATTGTAAAAAAAGATTTAAATTTATATAATTTAACCTATGATTTGACTATAGTTAGGAATATATGGAGAAAAAGGATTCATGTGATTGATCTCATGTAGTGAAATTATTACTTGGATTGTTATTATGTTTGACTATAAATAGAAATATATGGAAAAAAAGGTTCATGTGATTGACTTTACATAGTGAAATTATGTCATGGGTTGTTATTATTTTTAATAAAATTACGTGCTTTTTTCAGGCTTTATCATTTGCATGTTGCAATGTAAAATATTTTACCAAAAGCAGTCTTTTGATATTTGTAGATCGTCATGCTCCTTGCTTATTACCTATCCTCATATCACATGGAGCTCAACCTTGTGTTCGATCTATCTCATGGTCTCCACCAATTCTTGGTAATTATTTTGGGTGAGTGAGCCCTACGACTTTATTGTTAGCCAGCTATTTCTTTTTTTCATTCTTTATGTTATAACTAAAGAATTTCATGCAGATGTTTGCTTTCTGTTTGCACAACAAAAGGACATGTTAAGATTTACAGTTTTCCATACTTAAAACTCAGCGTGGGCTGGATTGAGGTAAACAATACAAATTGCATATGCATCTTGCCATTTACAGAATGGAGTTCCTTACATAACACTAGAAGTTTATAGTCTTATGTGTAAAGAAAACAGTTTGTTTCGTATTTTTGAGCTGACATGGAAAAGATTGCACACTTTAACCTAATTTGAACCATTGTTAAGCAGGAATCATTATTAAATTATAATTAAACTTATCTTTTCAGTGAATTGGTATAAACTTATTGCTGTTTTATGATCCAAATATAAGCTGCTCCTTGGAGGTTTTTTCTTTTTGTCAATAAATGTGCTCTTGTAAAATGCTAGACGTTTCTTGGTGGAATATGAAGTTTCAATACATTTTTAGAGGTAAAAGTGAAATTAACACACAGAATGGGAAAATAACTTAAAAATCAATTTGAATTTTTGATTTTTAAGATTTTAGTTCTTATGAGAATTAACTTATACTGAATCACTGTAATGATCCTTTCATGTTTCTACTTTCTACATTCAAAATTTGACTTAAGTATGATTGATCATTGGCATTTTTATTGAACTCAAATGGTTCACTTATTAAATTGTTATTATTATTTGATACAAGAGTATTTTATCTTCTGGAGTAAATATAAGCAATGACAATTAATTAAATACAAAGTCTTGACTAAAAAAATAGGTCAATGTTATGTATGAGTATTATATGAAAAATCTACTAGATTTTGTTCAAATACTGAAAACTGTGGTCCTAACTCCTTAGATAATGTTGATTTATTTTGAATAATTAACATCATATTGACTTATGGGGATCCCATATATTTATGTGGGTATATTTTGTTGTATTGGTAGAGTCCAACTTATCTCAGACTTGATCAACACTCACTGTGAAAACTATGGACACATATTCCCTTTGATGATCATTATTGAGAAATATGTTTTGGGTTTTCATTTTTGACATTGCAAATTTGGGCTTGCCTAATAACTTCTTTTTTCCTCTAATAGGTGGTTGACATTTCTAACTTGCTCCGTGATTATTTCACAAAAATCAATTTCAATGGAGCTCCTCCAAAATCTGTTCAAGTAACTTTTATATTCTTTTAGAATTTTTCTATCTGTACTTCTTAAGATGTTATATCTACCCTTTTGGTTTTTTACGAAATTTTTCTTCACAAATTTACTTTGTTACTGAATTAATTTTTATAAATTATGACTTTCATTGTGTTTAATTTTAGGAATTTCATATATTTGAAAAAATTAGAGAACGTAAAGTTAATCAAAGTCCACAAGGATTAAAGTCTGGCAGAAGATCACTGAAAAGAAAAGTTAATGAAGCAATTCCAGAAGTCTCATCAGGAGAATATGCCTCATGCAGTGCATTATTGTCATCTGTTTATTGTGCCTGGTCACCAGTATTGCATTCACCTTCTAGAAGCACTTCCGATTCTATCAATTGCTTTCATAGGAAGTGTGCAGTATTGGCTGTGGGGGGAAAATCAGGTCACATATCATTATGGAGAATCAATGAAACTTATCCCTGCACTAGTGAGGATGGCAGTGTTTCTGTTGAAGCAACAATGTTGGGTCTCCTCCATGCCCATAATTCATGGGTAACCACAATCAGCTGGGGAAAATATGGAGCAGATTCATCAATTTCCCATTTAATGCTGGCCACTGGCAGTTCAGATGGAAGGTGATTGGACAAACACATTTATTTTCTGTTTATGCTTATTCGATGTTTTATATTAATTTATTTATATGTCTTTGTTTTCAGTACATTGATAGCATGATACTTGCTTTCTCCTGAAGTCCATATTGATGACATGATAAAATGTAAATAAAATTTGAGTGGTAGCCTCATTAAGTAATTCATATATTGTTTGAATATTAGATCTTGGGAAGCACACATTCTTTTAGACATAATTGTAAATACATCATGTGAAATGTTTGAGCGTACAGAGCAAAAAAATAATTTTGTGGATATAACACAGATTCATTGAGAATACAATAAGTAGGATATGACAAGATATAGTTTTCTAGTTGCACGTTACAGACATAGCTCTTAAGTCTTAACATTTTTAAGCATGTGTTATTGCTATAGTTTCATGTCACACATGACTTATGTGTCCATTTTATGTTATTTGAATGTGTTTTTTTAAATCTTCAATTATTTATATTTAAATATGTTGTTAAATGTTGTATCTAACCTGAGTTGTATCCTAGATTTTAGAAAATTATTGAATACTTGAATTTGAATTGTATCACATATTCATATCCAAATCCACCAATCATGCCACCTGCTTTAGCCATAAAGCATGCAAATGCCTTACCATGTTTCCATCAATATTTGATACATTTTTTATTCTTGTCTGATGTTGTCTGATGCAAAACCAATGGTGTCAACGTTGATCATGCCAGATGTAGCCCAAACATTCAGCTCCAATTAGTTGCAAACTGTGTGATGTTTAAGTTATCCCACACCACCAATCTCTCTGTTTGATGTTCTGTGATGTGTCAAAACCCATTTCAAAAACAAAGCCACCCATCCTGTTGAGTAAAAGCTGCCAAAATTATTGGAAAGTAATCCACGAATCTGTTGAATAGAGGGAACAGTTCTCACCATACCTATGTCGTGTCTGGGTGCCTAGGCTCATGCCCAGACTGGCTCCTTTGACTTGTCTTAGTCAGGAGGATCTTTATTGGGTTTTTTAATTAAATATACATATTTCAGGGTTTTTAAGGTTTTTGATTTCTAAAGCCGTAGACATATTTCTTGGTGTAATGTTATCGAAATATACATAATTTTGAAGTATATAGTCATACATTTTTCTAAAATATACGTATCAGTATTATCAAATTTCATATTTGATATTATCTTAAGATTGCTTCTTTATTTCAACGTTATTTAGAAAATAATAGAACTAATATTATATATGATTATTATTAAAAATTTATAAATATGCATTATATATACATAAAAAAATTAAAAAAATGGATTTTTATACGGACACTTAGGCATTGGGTTCCCAAGGTCCCTTGGCAGCCAATAAATATGGTTCTCACTTACAATAATGGGCAATTTTGAAGCTTAGCCCTTATAGGCAATCATCCATGGACATCTTCCTTCTGAAAATCCTACTAAAAATGAACAAATGCAGTCATAAAGATGGTGACTGAGAAATTCAAAAGCAAGTGGACTCCATCTACGGATGTTTGCTGAAAAATTTGGGACCATCACTTCTATGCCTGACAGTTTAGTCAAAATGTTTGGGATCTTTGGCTGCCTCATGTTATTTTGGTGGGGATGGGGCCGTGGGGAAAATTGTTCAGGAGCTAAGAGATGGATGTTGCATCTTACTCATGCTATTTGTTGGCAGTTGTGGCTGCAGCAGAATCATATCATCTTCAATTCCAAAATGTACTCTTTGATGGATATCATGATTGTCACACCCACAGGGAGCCATGACAAGCACCACAAAAGTAAACATAAGATGGGAGAAACATGCCCCAAGAAAAAAAGAAGACAAAAACCTCCGCTCCTATTTTTCCTTGCATAGGGTTGGTACCTATTAAGCAAGGCAAAAACAAATCCTCAACACACACAGCAGGAGTTTCATGCAACCACAACTCAAAAGTGTCTCATAAAGTTAATTACAGCCCAAGAAAGTGCAGCAGTAGGGGGTCTGTGTATCCTTTACACAACATCACACAAACAAAAGCTACCCTCCACAAAACTCCTTGAGAGTTTCCTTGGTAACCACCTAAACTGCAAACAGGGATGAATCGTGGCACACACTTGGGAGTCAGCCTTGACCAGGGCCCTCCTTAGGCTCTAACATTCATAAAAGAGAATATGAGCACAACCCAGTAAGATAATCTAACCAACTAATTTTCTTGCAATATATACATGTAAATAAAAGAAAATAACAATCACTTGCCATTTATGCATGCATCAAGGAAAGATACGAATTTCAGACATGGTACAAAAAATTGCATGGCACAGATGATTATCCATAAATCAAAATAAACATTTTTTCTACAGATCACAATAAGCACCACACATATCATCTTCCCATTTCATCCCCCTGGATGGGTCTACCATGGTATCATTCCCCCATGACTGACCCAACATGGTTTCATCCCCCCATGGAGGGTCTACCACCATATCTTGCCCCCATAGCCCGGCTCATTATCCTGCTATGCCCTAATGTGGTTATGCTCAACAAGTATTAGGTGGAAGGCCCCACCTCAGGCCAAACTGGTGCCACAGAAAAGGAATTGCAGCTCCACATCGGTCACAACAAACCATAACCCTAAACTTCAATTCATGGACGATTAGGCTATTTTTCCTGCTCACTAATCACACCAAAAATTCAAGAATATTTTGATTATATGGCATGTCAAGTTTCTTTTCACAGAACACAATAGTTGGAAGGATTTGTTACCCAACGGCCCTTGATAATGGTCTTCCTCAGATGCCCTCCAGAAGACACCCTTCAGTGTGCCTGCAGACCCTCTTTCCTCTTCCCTTCTTCCCCACCTCAAGCAACACAGTGTCGACCCTGCACAAAGAATGGGCATATCAACTCAACCCCTTTCACATAGTGGGGCTAAAAGGGCAGAGAAACAGGGGAAAGATCTTACAGTCACTCCTGCCGTTCGATGCTTGCTTCCTTCTCCTTCTCCTTCTCCTCCAGTGGTCGTCCACTGTGCATCCTCCTTGCCTACTCCCTCACCTCACAGGGTTAGGGCTCCATTGGTGAGAGGGGTAGGTCAGGTCAACTGTCCACAGGTTAGGAGAGAAATGAGCGTAGTATTAGTTTAGATTTTCCCCATTTTTATTACAAAACAAAACTGAAATATAAAATATATATACAAAAAAGTATCATATATAGATAAAAGTAGCAAAACATCATAATGAAAAAACTTGGGGTTATGTTTTGCAGCTTTTTACATTGTCTTTGTAATTTTGTAAATTTTCTTTATTTTCATTCTGGATGTATCTTATTAATGATTTAATTCTCTTAATTAATGAGATTCACTCTTCATGTTTCGAAAAAAATTGTAGTTCTCTTAAGATTTGAAAATGGTATATAATGAAGATCAACCCCTTAAGCTTTGACTTTATTAAACAACTATTCCTGACATTTTGGTTTAGTTCTGTTTTTTAATGTTCAGGAGCTAAGAGAAGCCCTTTTGTTTGTTCTTATTCAGTAACATTTTGGCATAACTATGGCCAGTGTCAATCTATGGATGGGAGATGCTGAAGGATTAATTAGATCTTCAGATGGTAATGGTGCCTGCTTCTCGCTTCTGAAGAAGGTAAGGAACTTACCTACCATTTCAAATTTTCAATAGATTGGCTACTCTTCCAGTTAAGTAACTGGATCTTGTGTTCTTTATTTTGGTACCCTTGTAGCTATTACCTGTGTCCTCCATTCCAATTTCGGCAATCTCTATGATTGTACCTGATATGGTTCTTGACAAGATTCTATTAGCTATTGGCAAAGGATGTGGATCCTTGGAAGCATGGGTATGTTATATGTCTAACAGAAAGTTTGAAAGTGCTGGCACCTATTATAGCCACGATAAAGTGGTACGCATTTGTTGATATAAATGTTCTTTTTCCTGCATTACCGCCACCTGATGTTATAACTGTGTGTATCAACTTTGTAGGTTACAGGCCTTCAATGGGATTTCACTGGTAGACACTTATACAGTTGTGGTCAGGTAATAATAATGCACATTGTAGGTGTTCTACAATAATTTCACCTATTTCTTTGTTTCAAGCTTTAAAGGATTGGTGAAGCAATTGTGTAGCAAATTAACATAAAAACCTTGTAAAACATGGGGTTTTGGTGATCAATAATGTCATGTAGAGTGAGATTTGCTTATGTGTTGATAGGGGGATGCTTTTAGTTTTGGGAGGCCTTAGAGATGCTACTAAAACAGCATTTGGCTTCCTGATTGGTTTGTTAGAACACAAAAAAATATGTGGAAGTTGAATATATTATTAACAAAACATAATGATCTCTATATATAGAACCTACATAAAGATGACTATCATAAGCAATGTGGAACTAAACCTACTTACAATACAAATAACCTAATATTTATTCTCACACTTCCTTCCAAGCTAGATCATCCAGCTGCTCAAATAACAAGCCAATAAAACATGACTGGAAATAACAAATGCATAAAGGAATATAAAAAACCTAGTAACACCAACAAATAGTACTAGTGAACAAGTAGAGATCCTCCTATCATGTAGAGTTAGCAATAGTATAGAACCTCCAATCATGTGGAGGCAATAGTAGTAGAGAACCTTTGATTGTATGAAGGCAACAATAAAGAAATTTGAGATAAATTTTGGAAGAACCAATTTTAAAGGTAAAATAGCCATTGAATGATACAGTCAAAGGTAATAGAATAGAGAAAAACGAGGTCTATTCACAGAAAGTAGATAGATGTGATCTACCCTCAAGATATTTTTCCTTTATTTGTATTTCCACCATTATTTTATTTTTTTCTCTTTTTTTCCTCCTTTCTGCCCCCGTTTATATTCCTTTTTTCCTCTGTCCTCTTCTTTTTTTGCTTTCCTTTTTTTCTTCCTATTTCTCACTCCTTTTTTCCTTACTTTTTTTTTTCATGTGCTCACAACCTTCTTCTTTGATTGTGGTTCTTCCCCTTTGCAACCCTAATGTGTGCAGGCGAAGGTAGCAAAGCATGGGGTTGGAGCATCTCTTGGAAATTAATCCAGCAAGAGTAGAAGTTGAAATGTTTGGAAAGGTAAGGTGTAAGAGGAAGGCATCATCACAAGAGACAAGCTTGCACTCACCTTCCTAGGCAAGGGTGTCAATGTAAAGGCACACAATGCGGACGTTGGAGAGTGACTTCTAGAGGCACACAACCTTGGACATTAGGTGTATGAAGGAGGACCCCATGCAAGATTTCTTTATTGAATGTGGTTAATGAGGCGTAGCAAGGACTCCATGCTTGTTGTCTTCCCATCCCCAAACCAAAGAGAGAGGAATTGAATAGAAAGGAAATGAGGGGTGTTGAAAAGGGAGATGAGTGTTTGACACCGGAGAGTCATTGATCGATAGTGGTTGGTTGAGAGGTTGGTGATGATTGCTGATATTGGTGGTGGTGGATTATGGTGGTCGAAAGAGGGCGACGACTAGGATTTTTTTGCTTTTTACCTAGATTTTTCTCTCTTAAACTCTTAAAACCTAAGTTTTGATACTATGTTTGAACACAAGAATAAGTGAGTTTTATATATCATGTTGAAATTTTATTTTAAAACCAATTGACAATGAGTGAAAGGGTTTGCCATCATATAAGTTAAGGTTTAATCCTTGTTTAAATCAGTATGAAATTATTCCAGCACTCTCCATTAGCTTTATTTATATTTTTACCAATGTTTATGGGTGGATTTATGTGAACCTACTCTAATACCATATTGAAATTCCATTTTAAAATCAATTGATAATGAGTGGAAGGATCTATCATCATATAAGTTTAGGTTTAGTCCCTATTTTAACTTATGTGGACTATTCCAACATATCATTAATAAAAAATAAGGCCATTATATATAGAGACCACAGAAATATGACAAATACATGATAAGTAGTGTAGGACTAAACCCACTTATAATACAAATAACCTAATATTTATTTTCACAAGGTCTAACAAGTGATCTAATACAACATCAGTAGGTTGTCCATGCAAATGGATAGTTTCCTGTAAGCATGTTTCAATGATTTCTTGGTCATTCTGAAAATGTTGTTAGGAACTGGTCGGTCTGACTAATTCTCAAGTACCAAATGGTGTTGGTGCTTGAGTTAGAAATCCAAATTCTAGGTACTATATTCAACTACAATCTGAGAATTCTCTGTGTTGGATCACTGCATATGGGTCCATGTCATTGATGTCTCTACCCTATGACATTGGAATGACAGTGAAAAAGCTAACAACAAGCTTAGTGCTAGATCCTTTATATGCTTTCTACTGAAAACCTAAGGCTTCTCTCGTGATTGATTTGCATCTTCAAATGTGCCTTGTTAACTTTCAATTTCATCTTGTTTTGGCACTCATTTATATTTAGATAATGATTTCAGTATTCTTGTTTCTTTTTGCTTTTAAAGTTGCCTTCTTCCATACATATACCACATTTCCTTTTTATGGACCAAAAAATATGTATATTGCTCATTTATTGCTCAAAACATTATTGTTATTGACTTAATCTTGCCTTAGAATTTCAAGCAAAATATCATATTTTGCCTGCTGCCATAGTCTTTTTGAAATAAATGTAGGCAAAATCTTATTCAATAATAAGTTCCTGTTGTAAGAGAGATTGAGATGATCATTCCCCTGGTAGTTACAGCATATACAAAACAGAGATCCCTCCACACGAAAGAAGTGCTTGAGGCATGAAAACACAAAACTGGAATCCTAGGTCTCAGGAACTAGAATCCTTTCCCAGCTTTCATAAAGGTCCAGGCTTGCAACATTATATCCTCTGTGCTTCAAGCCTCTTCTTAATATGAGATTGTTTCTTTTCAGCCATATAGTCCAGTATGTTGCATATGAGCAAGCAGGAGTAATCTCTGTATTTAGTCCAAGGTTTTGCTCCTGATGTTGTCAAGCGTAGTCTCCTGAAAGTACCTATGGGAGTTGATCTCTACATGATGAGTTTATGAAGCTCAAAAGCAGATAGCTACAAATCCTGGATACCAAGCAACATTGAAAGAATAGATAATCAACATCTTTGGGAGCTTGGTGGTGAAATTTGCAGGAGATGTCGAACCTGCTCACCCGTTTGCTTCTTCTTACCTTGGTGGCTATCCTTTTGTTTAATGGGAGCCACAGGAAAAGCCCAACTTTGACAGGTGCCTTGCATTTCCACTGGAAAGTCTGGGTGAAGCATTTTGGAACTGAGCATACCATTGGAAGCCTTCCATTGTTTAATTTTTATGCTTGCCAATCAGGTTCATTTGAGCTCATCATTTTGCTGTAACAACTTACTATCAATGGTCCTCTAGAATTGCTGTTGGACCAACAGATCTCATTGAGTAACTTAGGCCTGTAGGTATTGAGTTGGTTACATAGTAAGGTTAGGCCTGTTGGTATTGAGTGGCTTTTGTAGAAATAGGTTAGGCCTGTAGGTATTGGGTGGTTTTGTCACTCACAAATCACAATGTGCTTCTCCTATCTTTGTCAGGTACAGAAACACATTGTTGAGACCTTGTATTTGAGTCTAAAGTACCTTTCAGATTCTAGTATGGTGGTAGTATACTGCCCTTATGTTGTTTTTTTCTGAAATGATAAATTGTGTAAATTTAATGTAATGTAGTGATTGGTTGTGATTTTCAACTTGTCATTATGTAAATTAGGAAATAATGTTTGTAGATTGAGAAGTCCTTGCAAACTAATAAATTTAGGTTTGTATCTTACAATAAAATATGAGGGAAACCCTCATCCCATGTTGAGGGAAAAAGGACCATGTTGATGGGCATTGGTTCTGCTAATAACACTGGCATAGGCATGACTTGATGATATGGTTGCCATATTTCATCTGAAAGACGGTAAAGTTTGTTTCACTTGTATTTGTAGTCTTGCCCTCACCTCCCAATACTCAATGTGAATCGTACTTCATCAATGAGTCCAAGTTGCGAAAACTGATTTAAATTATGCATTTTGGAGTTTCAATTATAATAGCACAGCTATAGGATGTGTAGTAGATAGTGGAGAAATATAAGCATGCATCCAAATCAGGTAAGAATGGAATGGGCTTATGGAGGCTACAAATGGATCCATCTTATTCACTTTATTTGATCATTTTGGTATCATCCACATAACAGATGTCATTTATAGTTTTTATTTTCTATAAAAGTTTGGTCATCTTAATCTGCCATGTTTTGCCAATGGAAAACCCTCTATGATCTTACTTTTATAAATTGCATCTGTGGACTATTTCATTGAAACTGAATTAATGCATGTCTACGACAGGATGGTTCTGTACGTGTCTGGTCTCTATGTGGGGCTTCATTATGTGAATCATCCTTCCCATCAAATGCACTTGCACAAGGAAAAAATAATGTGAGACACAATGTTCTTCAATAATGGTCATGCTATCAAGAAGCAGTTGATTTTTATGCTCCCGAACGTTTTTGCAGGCCATGCGACTTTCAGATCCATGCTTTGGCTTGGCCTTGTCTCCATGCAATTTGATGCTTGCTTTGGTAACTTTTTCTCCTACTATTATCATGTAGGTTTGTCATGTAGTTTTGACAAATTGAATGATTATTTTGGTTTAAATTTCATGTCATATATATAAAGAAGATATTTCTATCAATAATCCTAATCAATTACGTAATTCACATTCCTACTTTTATATATTTATTAAATCCCATTCTCTATCCATGTCAAGGTAAATAACTTTTAAATGAAATGACTACTTGTATTAAAAAGATTGGAGGTGAAATTTTAGGAGAGTCTTGTAGGATAGCTTCACTAGGTAGAGAAAGTTGGTGGTAAAATAAAGATAGTAAAAGAAAAGAAAGAATATCTCAAAACATATCACAAATGTGGAAATAAGAAAAAAAGTTAGAGAAGGATAAGCTAGCAAAAAAGAATGCTAAGAATATTGTTAGTGAAGTTAAAAACCAGTTCTATAAGGAATTATATGATAATCTGAACACAAAGTAAAGAAAAACTAGAATATATAAATGATGAGGATGGTAGAGTTTAGTAAAAGAAAATGAAATAAAAGATAGATGGTGTAAATTTTTTAATATGAATCTACTAACTCTTACATGCAAAATTTAGTTGTAATACAAAGGATATAAATTATAATTATTTTAGAAGAATTAATAGTTTGGAGATAAGAGACTATTAAGAAAATCAAATGCAAAAAACTATTAGACGAAATGATATTTTTATTGAAGTGTGGAAGTGTACGAGTGTAGTTGGGATTAAGTGGTTAATTAAGCTTCTTAATATAATTTTAAAGATATAAGAAGATGCTAGGTGAATGGAGAAAAAGTTATTTAATACTTATATTTAAGAATAAGAGGGATATAGAGAATTGTAATCGTTATCATAGTATCAATTTAACAAGTCATACTATGAAATTATGGAAAAGGATAATTGAACAATGACTAATATATGTATCTAAATCACAACAAATCAATTTAGGTTTATATCAAGTAGATCAACAATAGAAGCTATTTATTTACTTAGACAACTAATAAACAATTTTAGAGTTAAGAAAAAGGACCTCTATATGATTTTTATTGGTTTAGAAAAAGATTATGATAGAGTAGCTAGAAATTTATTGTAGTGGGTTCTGAAATATTGATTCTGACAGATATTGATTCATAATATAACTTCTCTGATAAAAGTTATTTTTGTATTTTATTAATTGGGGCATTTATTGTTATAGTCTCAATAGTTTTTGGGTCATGTCTCTTACCTTGTCATATTATAAAATTTTATTAATTATGGCATTTATCGTGTCCTTGTCAATAAGTTATACTATAAAATTTGAGAAGTTGAAATACAATGCCTGATTACATGGTTGGTTTTGGGTTTCTGCATGTCCATGCCTAGTTTTTGATTAGATCTGATCTTGCCACTCGTGTGTACGTTTTTATGTTACATCCTTCTCTAGTGATGCTGCCAGCAAAGCAATACCTAGTTTTATTTTGGATATCCATCTTCTTGTATAATTTGTGCGTCTGCGTGGTACATCCTACATTACATTAGTGGTGGTCCCAACAATGAAATGCTTGGGTATAGGAAATTACATTGAAATCATAAAATGAATTTTTTGTTGGTTTTGCAGATCTATATGATAGTTTTTCTTGGTTGATATTTTTAAAAAAGTTAATGTTGTATTCTAATTTTTCAAGGCTGAAATATGTGTTTTTATTAGAGTTGAAACTGATGTGTGGGGTTTGAAAATATGCGTACATAAAAATGTTTCAAAACTTCTTTACATTTTATTTATTTTGTAAATTTTAGATGAGGTTTGCTAATCCACTTTATGAGCAATATGGTATTTTTTATGTATTCTAATAATATAGCCATTAGAATGGAGAGAAGTGTCAAAAGCAAGAGAAAGCTTCTCTAATGCTTGCTTAAATTACAACTTGCCAAAACAAATTAGATAAAAATTCTTCAAGAACAATGGACCATTGAAATTGGGAGATACTGTTTTCTCTCTCTGAAAAGTGTACAACATTAATGCTCTTGTGGTTGTTTATTGCATCTATTATGCTATTAAAATGCTTCACTCTTCAACATTGTGTGCGCATTGTAAAGCTTAAATGATTTGTTCTGAAGTATTTCAGCAAACCACTTTACTTAAGATACAAGATGCCTAATAATATTAATTTGACATTGTTTATTTCTAATTTTCTATGTTATATTTTCCTCAAAACTTAAACTAACAAATGAAAATTACATTGGTCACAAACCAATAAGATTCTTTTATATGAGAATGTATTATATGAACTCTACAGCTAAATATGTAAAGGAACAATTCTGAATAATCAGCATGAGTACACATTGCAACACTTACATTTTTTCACATTCTTGCAGGTGATGTGCCAATGCCTAGGTGGGGGCACTTTAATAAGTATGGTTTTGTTCATGAAGCCCTAAAATGCTGAAGGGCCAAAAAAATTAAGATAAAGCTATTTATAATTTAATCTCAGTCTAAGATATTTCAAATTAACAATGGAAATATTAATTAGATAGGCTTAATCCTAGACTGAATGTTTAGTACAGAATATTTCAAGCATCATCTATATCCATGTTTTACCATGCAAACGTTTTCTGCATCATAGTTCTGGTAAATTTTTAATTGTTTTCATGTTGTATAACAGTTTCTGTAATTTTCAGGTGCATGGTCTTGATTCAACTCTTTTGAATCCAATGTACCAAGCAAGGTGTGATGCTCTCTGGTGTATATCATTGAGTGAAGTGTATTTTTTTGTTGTGAAGTGATTCATATTTCTCACTTCCTTCCCTGCCATAATCCCAGGACTCAGAAAGCGGCGGTTGAGTTTTTTTGGATTGGTGGCCAGCAATTTGAGTCCTCAGAAAAACACTTTGATTGTGACATCTATGACTGCTTCAGGCTATCAGACTCAGAATTAACAAGCTGGGTATCAGAATTATTATGTAGTTTAAAGAAGTACGAGAATGTGGAGAATGAATTGGTCCTTTGGGATATCTTGGAGTCTTTACGCAGTTTCAAGAAATGTTCACTTGAATTTGTGGTTGGCCTACTTGGAAAATTTTTTTCTGGTTGGCTTCCACATATACCTTCAGATTTGTGCATTGAGAAGATATTGATTCATATTTTAGAATCACTTTCTAGTATCAATACTCGCAAATTGCACCTCCTCAACATCATATGTAGGCGATTGATGCTTATTGAGGTACTGCCAGACAAATGGAGCGGTTTAGTCCATGAATTTGATGGAATGGACAATTGTCAAAATGAAAAATTAATTTTATGGAAGAAGCTACTGGCTCAAAGTGAAAGGGAGTTAAATGAGAGGCGTATAGCTTTTAGTTTGAAATCTTTTCAGTATACTTGTCCATCAGCAGTCCAATCTCCCAACACTTCTTGGGTCCCATTTGGAGTGGCACGGATGGTTCAGTGGGTAGCTCTCAATGATAGAATGGTCTCAGATAAACTTAAACATCTGGCTTTAGAAGTCGAAGAATTCAGAAGCAGGTACTATTTTACTTGACAATTCTTATGGGAAAACCATTATTGTGATGATACTTAGAATCTAAAAATGTTCTTTTCTTACACCCCATTGATTCTTTACGATAAAACCTGTTTGCACCATCTTTGGATCTAACATTTAAAATGTGTTTATATGTACTGGCAAACAATGCTTAAGAAGTCTTTTTTTGGTACAGTTCATTCATGAGTAGCCTATGAGGAAAACCTTTGCCATCTCCTTCAAATTATTATTAACTAGAAATAAGACCTCAACTCAAATCAATGAAAAGATGTGCTATTTTAATGTTACCCATTTAATGACACCATTCTTGTAAGTTGAGCTTACAACTGAGAATTTCTACTTGAAAATTTTGAAAATTACCTTGCACTTTAGAGTTTCTTTTGATGACCATGGCAAATAGCAAGGGCCACTTCCTCCTTTGCTGTTTAAAAGTATTTATTGGTTATTTCATTGCAAATCACAAACTCATAACGTGGATGGTCAAAGCAAAGTGGACTTTACAGTGACACATAAGAAATCATCATTCACCTAGTGTTTTATTTAGAGATGTAAGCACATGGTCAATTTCTTGATGGTTAATGTGATCCTCTATTCTTCTATTATTCCATTGTACAAGTCGATTGAGATAGACAAGAACATGTATTTGTTATATTTATCATTAATCCCTTTGTATTGTCCTATACAGACTTTCTTCCAGCAATGAGCACTTGTTAGAGGAGAGGTGTGGCTTTTGCTCAGCATCAGTCCCGTTCGAAAACCCAGAATATGGTTTTTGCAGGGGTGCTCAAGGAGTCGGTGGTTCCAATAAAATAATGCACAAGCTGATACGCTGCTCGTTCTCCATGCAACTTTGTGGCATTGAATCTTCTTTATGGGTTTGTATGTGCTGTCACAGGGTGGTTGAGAGATTGGCTCCAGAAGCATTCTTCTGCTTGTCAAAATCCCCATTAGATGATGATTTTGAAGTGTCAGATTCTGATTTTGTAGAATGCTCGAAACCTTTATGCCCTTTTTGTGGGATTCTGCTACAGAGATCACAACCTGACTTCTTCCTATCTATCTCGCCAGTTTAAACCATCATGGAATTTGATTAGTTTCTGTTTTATGTATTCATCGTCTTTGGAAGAATCTTTCAATAGTAATTGTTATCACAGATATGGTCTTAACTGTACTTCATTTGTTGATGACGAGGATCAGAAAAAGTTCATTATCTTGTGTAATATGTTGTCTTCTAGATGGATGCCAATTTTAGTACTTGCGGACTGATGCCTTGTATACTTCACACCGACAATCTCCTGGACAGGTACCTCCATTGCTTTTGTTATTCGTTACCTTCTTTTTCATGGATTTATTATTTTTGTTATTTTCTACCAGGTTTTATCATTTCTTTTGTTAATAATAGCACATGCTTTTTCATGTATGCTTACCTGATGCCTTAGGACTACTCATAAAATCAGAAATAAAGAAAATGATATATTTTGTATTTTGATTATTTGTTTTTGCGCCTAATCACAAGCCTGCGCAATTTATCCTGGATGTCTGGCAGTGTTCAATGCAGAAGCCTCAGGATTCACTCTGATACCAATAGGGGTGGTAAAATGGGATATTTCTATAGTATGTATTTTAGTTTAAGCAGGTTATACAAGTTAAACATATTGAATAGGTTGGATTATACATTTACCTCATTTAACATCAACCTATTTATAAATGAGTTGAATTTGGATTAAGATTTTCAATGTGTTTATTGAATGGTTTACATTCAAGTTGTGCATCAATGATTTGGGTTGTATAAACAAGTTGAACTTGATTGACATTGACATGTTATATAACGTATTATTCCACTGTTAGGTGACATTAATTGTTGCATATGTGATTTTTCCTCATTGAAAGATGTGAAAAAAAGGTAAAGTGGATTGATTCGATATCAAGACATAAGATCATAGAGATTACATAGAATAAATACAAAACAAGTAATGCGGAATTAAAAAACTCTGGAGACAACCCTTAATCTTAGTACTTTAACTCTTATTTTCATACTAAGGGTTTGTTTGTTGAAATTGCATTTACTGTGTACTTTTTTTTTTTTTTTACTGTGTACTTCTACTGTGTACAATAATATATTAAAAATTAACATTTATAAAATACCTTTAATATTCTATATCAAAAAATCATATAAAAAATTTACATTGTAAATCATGTAATTTTTTGAAGAACGTGAATCTTATCTTACTTAAATTTACATCTTAAACAAATGTAAACTAAACATTAGTTTGTAACAAATGCAAGAACAACTCAATAAACTTAAACTTAACTAAAACACGTAAAGAAGCATAAAAATTAATTTGTGAGAACAAGAATAGAAATAATGTTTGTGAGAAGTCTTAGAAGTATTATATCTTGGGCAGTAGTAGATTACTAATCGGATAATATAATCAAGATATTTAAAATAAATGTAGTATATCTTAACAAAGTAAAGACAAGTAAATAGGATGTGTTCTACTCTTAGGCTTTTTTGTAGTTTCCTTTACCTCTGTTTTTAATATTTCCATCTCTTTTAAGTATAATTTTTTGAATCAGTCTCTCTTTTCTCCCATCCTCCCTCATTAGTTGTCCCCAGTCCCCTCTCTTTTATATTCTTTTCTCTTTCGACTTCCTCTCTCTCTCTCCCGCGTGCACACACCTTCCCATCTTACCAATCCTCTTCCTTTTTTTCCCTCTCCTTTCGTTCAGGGATGTTTAAAGCAGTCATCTTCTCTGTCATTTTTCTTTTCTCTCTTTTTTTCCTTTTTTTTTTACAGCTTTCCCTCTTTCATTCTCTTTTTTGGTTGCGACTACTCTCCTTTCATCCATCGTCCACTTGGCCCTTTTTTCCATTGAAAACCCATGCATCGATCCTCTTTCCACATCCTCCCTCAATTTTTTAGCAGCACCCCCCCCTCTTCTTCTTCTGGTGGTGGAGGTGGATAGAAATGCAGTTGCGTGTACAGACCAAAAGCTGGATGGCATGGGAGTGCTAGGGGATACCACAAGGTGTACATCGATTTATTTTCAAAATATAAGACCCATACCTATAAAGGTAACATAAAGAAAACAAGTAAAAAAAAGCAATAAGAGATTAAACCTACATGCAATATTTAACTTTAATACTCTAACAAATGGAAAATAATCAAAGTTCAAAATCTTACATATCTACTTAGCTAATAGTTATTACCATTGTTTTTGCTGTGTTTATTGAGAGACATTTTTTTGCTTATATATACATCACTCTAAATTACTGTATTGTTACTTATGTCATTCTGAAAGACTTATTTATCAGGTATGTACCCTTAAAACCTGACTTTTTTATGAAATACAAGGTTAACACAACTATGACATTCGCTTGTTCTGGTCATTATGTATGTATGAAATGTCCTTTTTACCCCCTCTTTTGTCAAGTATTGCAGACATACATGTAGGATAACCAGTATACTTCATTTCCCCCATTTTTGTATCATTATTTTTCGCTATTTCTTATATTTTCTAAAGACAAACTCTCTCTCTTAATTGACAATACATTTCCAAAAATTTCAGACATTTTGTTTTGATATAAATTTATCAGAAGATTTGGTAATAATTGTACTCTTTAAAATAATGGAATCGTAATCAATTATAAATCATAGTAAGTTTTGTTAATTATCAAAATGATTATAAGCAATTAATCAATGATCTCCTTTTTTGTTTATCGATAACAAAATTCAACTTAAGCCTTGTTTGGAGGGAGATCTATTTTTATATAAATTTTTATCTTATAATTTATTTTACAGTCATTATTTAATTGATTTACTATATAAAACTATAATGTACCGTATACACAGTTGAAAAATGTAATCTCAAATACACTTTTAGAGGAAATTTATGTTTTCGAAAAATACGAAAAAATAATAAATTAAATTTATCATTATTTTTTAGTATTTTTTAAAAGTACGGACTTTTAGTGACGTGCGGGCGTAGTCTTGCACGTCTCAAAAAAGCACGTCTGTGACGGCGACGATCACGTGGTAAGAAAGGAGATGGAATGAAATCTCACGTGATCAGTCAGGCTCATTTCCTACCACCGACGAACGAATCGACTTGATACCGCCAGCTTATTCGCGATTTCACGACAGCTTCAAAGGTTTCGTGTGTTTGAACGTTTTGGTGAGGTAAACTGAGTTTTAAAATTTACGATAAAATATATGATTTATGATAAAAAGTTAATGATATTTATTTAATTTTATGAATAGTAGAAAAACGTAAAATTTATTTAATAAATATATTAAAAAATATATTTCTTGAGGCTGGTTATATAGTAAAAACTCAAGTCTCTTAAATAAAAATGTTACTAATATAATTATATAAATATAAGTTTACACGAAAGATTTATTTTTTTATATATGCTTACGTGCTTTACCTGACGTACTGCTCCCTCTTTTATTTTTTTAATTTAACTTTCTTGGTCTTGGAAATTTATTCCGTACATACAGAAAATTTACGAGAAATTTTTTTAACTTTTAAAATTACGTTATTATTATTACATAAATTTTAATATATAAATTTTTATATCTTAATTACTATCTTAAATTAATTCTAAATTTAACTCAGTCTAACTTCCAAAACTAAAACTCTTTCTAAATATATCTTTTGATATCTGTATCTCCTTGTAGGTGATCCAAAATGCACCTAACTAACATCAACGATGTCTCTCTATCTTTTCTATATTGGAAACCAATGCAACGAAGACCCAATTGATGACGTTGAATGATTTTTTTTACCTGTGGTATTTAACGCGCTGCCGACATTTATGACTAGTTTTGTATGTTCCACGTGAAGGACTTCCGATATATCGATCTAATATTAGAAAAATGTAAAATACGTGACTTATTTGAAATTTACGAGAATAATGTACGTAAATTATATTTATTTAGGTAAATCTTCATTCAGAGAATAAGTCCTCACTTTTTCTTCCGAACAAATATACGTCACGTAATCTTTAAAGCATTACCGTAGAATTTGCGATGAATTAATTCTATGAAAATATGTTCCAACTAACTTTTGAACCTGACCGCTAAACAAACAGCTGGTGTAATCTCGTTGAAATTAATTAATAATAATTAAAATAATTATGATATATTTTTCTATATATATATATCTATACACAATGTGCGCTGGTGGATTCCGGCAGCCGACGGCAGTGTCGAGCAGGGGAAGGAAGGGAGAAAGGAGGGTAGGGCGGGGGGGAATGCGAAAGGAGGACGGCAGATCTCGCCTCTGGAGACTCTGAAAGTAGAGATCTGTTGGACCTGCGCATGCCAGAATACCGTAGCAACGTGGGGTTGTTGCTCAGCTCCTGTTTCGGCGGTGTTCCGTAGCCAGCTTGCCTGCCACCTTTGCTGTCCTCCCCCCTATTTTTCCTTAGGCAGTGGATCGATTCCACGATTTTGGCTCTTGTGCTGTCCGGTGTTTTTCTTTGCTGGTGTAGCTGCAGGACTGACGGTAGTGTCGTGGGATTGCAATAACAGCTAGCATGTGAGTTCTTCTTCTTCTTCTTCTTCTTCTTCTTCTCGAACCGAATAATGAGTTGTGCTGTTGCTTGATTTTCTAATATTTGTTTGAATTGCAGGGAAGGAGTAAACTTGATTTTAGACGATAATTTGCTCAAATTTCTTGTCGCGTACTTGCGACTCTAAATTGTGAAATATTCAATTCGGTAATGAGTACAAGGATTCGTCATCTATTACTAGATTTATCATATATTAGCTCAGATTTTGTCTTTACATTTATTGATGTGAGGTTTTCCATAATCTCTTCAACTTACTAAGTGTCTTACAAGTGGATGTACGTGAAACTACTTTAATACCATGTGAAATATTATTCTATATTAAATTTGATTAATAATAAGTGAAATAATTTATCATATATTATCTTAGATTTCATCCTTACATTCATCCATGCTGGACTTTTCACATAAATAGTAGAAATATATAAGCATCTTATACTGGGTTATTTACTGGAGTTCACATTTTTTTCATATGTCCAAGTCACGAAAAAATGCGACCTATTATAGATACTGATTTAAGGAAAGAAAGAGGTTTTTTATCGGCAAAAATGTCAGGTTGACTGCATTTGTTTTTCACCATTTTTTCTGGGATTATTGTATGGATTATTTTAGTTGAAGTGGTGGTGGTGTGAATATATTATAGTTATATGATAGATGTTTTGGTTGGGTATTAGGAAAGATTTCACTGTATTTCAAAGGAGTTTGGAGGCTTATGTGATTAAAAACTAGTATCTATTTTCTGATATGAGTTTGTAAATTATGTAGCCTCACCACAGAAGTTCAAACTGCATATAAAACATCCGTATATTTGAAACTGGATTCTGTAGTTACCTTTCTATCAGATATGGTGAAGCAAATTATGAACTGCTCATCTTACTTCTGAACTCTAATGAAGAATATTCCATCAAACTGAAAAATAGTCAACTTCATAGTTTTTAAACGGCATGCTTATCTTCATTAGTTGTTTTCTGTAAGTCTATAAAAGTTATGCTGTGCAGTTGCAAGAATTGAAGCACAAATTAGTGCATTAGTTTATATATGACTTCAATCTTATTTCTTAGAGGGTGAGTCTGTGCAATAGAAAGGTTTCTCCATATTCATAGATCCAAATCGTATGTGTTGGAAAATATAATTCTACGTGAACTAATGAAGAAGTTAAATGAGTTACTATATAACAGGACTTCGCTGCTTATTTTCAATTACTTTAGAGTTGGATGTCTACATTTCAATACTAAGACGTCACCTCCTATTTATGGTGGCAACCGGCAAGGCCATATGCAGTAGTATCTTTCCTACTCATCTTGCGTTTTTCTTAGAAGTAACACTCTTTCCTATGTTGCATATTTTTAGAAATTTCAATCTGGTGTTTCTGCTTTGACAGAAAGACAATTCCTATAATGGGAACACCACCACCAGAAAAAGGAACTCTAATACCAGAAGCCTATTCATCATTAGGGCTGAATACACAAGAAAAGTGTGCTCCTGATTCTCCACGGGTGTTGTCAGTATTTTCCTCTCTTCTGCAAAGGACTGTTGAAAGGAATGAGAAATTATTGGAGGCAATCAATAAGAAGCAGATGGTTTCTGTCTTTCATGGTTTGAGGGTACCAAATGTAAGCATCAAAAGGTATATGGAGCGGATATTCAGATATGCAAAGTGTAGCCCATCCTGCTTTGTTCTTGCTCATGTATACATAGACAGATTTCTCCAGCAGCCTAACGTACATCTTACTTCTTTGAATGTCCATCGATTGCTGATCACAACTGTCATGGTAGCTGCTAAGTTCACTGATGATGCGTGAGTACATATGAATTCATGGAGCTATAGCAAAAATCTTCTTTGTCCTGCATGTTTATTATTAATTTGTGGAAAAAAACGAAATAGAACTACATAATACATATGGATATTGTTATACCTATAACTGTGATAAAACAATACAATGGTTTTTTTGCTACTGCTTAGTGTTTATATCGTCATGTAACTCTGCTGTTTGTTGTCCTAATCCTGATCTATTTTCGTTCTAGTTCCACACTGTACCAGCTATTACATAGACCTGTGTGCATATTGCATATATCTATCATTAGATGTGGTTGCATTGATTTTGTTGATTCTCTAAATTATCCTTTGAAAAATAAGAATTTAAATTTTCTAAAAAAAACATGTAATTGCTCATGTAAAATCTCAAAACCATGACCGACCTATAAAGGCAAAACAATCGCCAAACCATACAACTTTGAAAATTAATTAGATATGCATATTATACTTGGCATAAACATAATCTCTATCCCCTTGTTACAACCTCTTATCTACACCTTCATAATCACTTTTCATCCCACCTTCGCCCTTGACCAAGTCTCCTATTCAAAAACTGTATGCTGTGTGTGATTCATTTGCACATGAATTATGTTAGTTCATTAGATGAGGTCAAGTCTCCTATTCATAATTTGAGATCCTTCATCTCAATCGTTGATTAATGAAAATAAAATAATTTTGGTACTAATGAAAATAAAATAATATGTTAGTTCCAAGTATACAATTTATATGTATTTCTGTTTTAGTATTTAGGATTTCCATTTCTCCACCTACGCTGATCCATAGGGAAAAAGGAGAGTAATGGTGATGGGGTGTCCATTGCATTGTGAAATTATAGAGAACATTATTTATATGATTAAAGTAGGGTGAATGAAGTAGAGAAATATTTCTAGAATGTTATGTGATTGGTGGATATATCTTTAAAATTAAAAGGAAAATCTATTAAACTACTATTCACCTAGCCATACATTATGGCTCAAAATTTTAGGTAGTAAACATAACCATATGTAAAAAGTAAATATTAGTAAAATGCATATATTTAAATGGATGAGTAGTAATACTGTAAAGATTAAACTAAAAAATAATTTTATTAGGAATAAAGTAGAAGTTTTAGCAATTAAAAATAAAATAAAAAGGGCTTTAGATGATCTGGTCATGTCTTTAGAAGATCAAGGAATATACCAACCAGTTAAGAGAGGATAATTAATTAGCATTAAAAAATTGTAAAAAATAGAGGGAAGTCTAAAATTAGTTGGTTAGGGACTGTACGAAAAAATTAAATTTAAGTAATTTAACTATAAATAAAATGCATGGAAGAAGAAGATTCATGCAGCCGATCTCACATAATGGGATTATGGTTCAAGTTGTTGTTAGACCTATCCTCATCTAATAATATGCATTGTCAAATGAAGTTAGGTCTTATCTTGATAAATTGTGGTCTTTAGTCCAAATCATCTATCACTTAAAACCTTAAATCTAAAAAAGTATTGCCACACATAAAACATGCACCACTTGCAAAGTGCAAACATGTGGTGACACACGCCACTCCCTCTCCCCATGAAAAAGACATGTGAACACGTTACTTGCCCCTCCACCCAATCGTCATTGCTTTGTTTGCTTTGTACCTAGGTTGCTTTTGAGTCCCCTCCCTAACGATCTCCTGTTGCAACATTGCTCTTGCATCCCCCTCAAGCTATTATTTTGCTCCCCCTGTCTTGCATTGTGGCCTCCTCTCCCACATTCTTGGATTTTGCTTCTTGACCCTCACACCATTTTTAGTCTCCCCCAGCACCCCCTGTTGCTACTTTGCCCCCTAAACTGGATCCTTCTTGTTTGTGCCTGCTTAGGATGGATGCTCCCCCGTGCTATGCATTCCCTTCATGTGGATGGTGCGACTCTGCTGCTCCTTATGTCCAGCAATCATTGCTTGTAAAGGACAGTCCATGAAACCCTAAAACTAAGACTGAAATTCATTGAAATTGTATATTTGAAATTAAAATTTTAAAAAATAATGCTAAAACTGTTTTAAATTTTGTTAATCAATGGTTGGGATGAAGAGCCTCCTCAAATTATGTATATGTATGTGTGCGTGTTTGTGTGTTTGTCTATATATATATACATATAAGATTAGTAATGACAATCCCATAAGTTTGTGGATCTTTTGGAATATCCCGTAATGTTGTTTTCCTTGAGTTATTAATTTGTTGTTGTACTGCAGTTCTGAAACTGTTATTGCATCTTTTGAAATAAAATTTTGATGTATTAACTGTTTTACAAATACTTCATAAAATTTCTGGTAAAATTTTCCGTCAGTCATTAATGCTCTATGTTTTTTAATTCTCATCTGAATTTTTCATTTCCATTTGTAGTTTTCTTTTTTGTCTAAATTTTTATTTCCATTTTTGCATTTCCATCAAACACTGACAGCAGGCCTTATAGATGTGATTTCAGTTATTTATTCTGTTATCTATCATTGGCGCTGGATTTGAATGGCCAGAAATAACTGGGAAATGACTCCATCGGTGATTTGGACTGCAGATTTTACAACAACGCGTACTACGCAAAAGTGGGGGGGATAAGCACAGCAGAGCTGAACAAGATGGAGATAAGTTTGTTATTCAGTCTGGATTTCAGGATTCAGGTGAGCACGCAGACATTTGGACAGTACTGTTTGCAACTGGAGAAGGAAGTGGTGGCCGGAGGATGCCAAATCCGGCGACCAATCCAGACTTGTGGGTTGAATGACTGGGAGAAGAGCGAAGAGCCTAAGAGCCGGCCACCAGTGCAAAGATACAGTTGCGGGGCAGTCTGAAGGGAGGGAACTGGTTTTCATTTTCCTCCCAAAATGGAGATTTCTGGCCGACTCCGTTGGGCTTGCTTGAGTGTCGTCTCTGTCTAACGTTATTTATTTATCACCCCATATACGTTCTCCATTCATTGTTTAGAGGTGAGCTACCTGTACATGAATGAGAGAAGCTAGGATATTTACGAACCTACCGTTTCTCATGTCATTTGAAAATGATGGGAGGCAAATCAAACTGCCAACAACGGACATTTATTTCACGTGGAATCACCCGTGCCCTTGCACAAGTGAAAGCAGGGGTGCATTACTTGGCTTGTTGGTATTGTTTGAGATCGGAAGAGTAGGATGGCCTCGTCCTGGCTGCGAAAGGCATCGGCAAACCAAGAAAATAAAGAGAAGAGAGGATGAGCAAATTACACAATGAATACGAGAACAATGTGCACATATACGGTGTGTTCATCTGCCTTCTTCCATCAACAAAAGTGCATTTTGGGTGTGAACGATTTTTCATGTTGGAATAAAGAATAGAGCGTATTTAGAAATAAAAATATTATCATGAAAATGAAAGTAATTCTAGGAATTAAGATGAGTGATAAATAAATAAAATCATATTCTTTTAGGGAAAAATACTGAGATGCGTGGTTTATACGGGAGTGAGAGAGATACACTGACCATTTGATGGAACGAGCATAGGGTAAGAAGAGGGAGGTAGGCATACAGTCGTGTTCTTGGTGATATTGCCAGGTAATTTTTCTAATGGCATACCATTTTTCAATTATTTTATTACTTAAATTAAAATTTATTTATATAATTAGTTAATTTATGTATTAAAATTTTAGTCACAGCTATTTTTATTTGAAAACCAATGGTTGAAATTTAATAAAATTTGACCAAATTTAAAGGCCTTTAGATTATCAAAATTATTCAATTTAATTAAAAAATTTATCATAGATTTGTAAGCATTTAATAGTAATGTAGATATATGGTTATTTCATAATTTTCATGTAATTACGGAAAGAAAGAGAGATGACACCAAAAAATTACCATTCATGTATGTATGTATGTATACGTACGGTGCATATATGTCTGTGTGTACGCACGCGTGGGTGATAATTTAATTCAATAATTTACATTAAATTTAAATTATCTAAACTTTTTAAATTAAATATTATTAAAAAATAATTTTAATGATATAAATATATATATATTACATTTAATCAATGTAGAACGGAGAAATAAACACGAATTAATGTATAAATAACTACTTGAATTGCACTAAATACGACATCACATATAACAAACTAGGATCGAAGTTAAAACACAATTTTCTTTCTTTTCTCTCCGTTTCCATGTAACAAACTGTAACTTTTCTTGGAACATTTGTACAAAAAATTCTAAAAACTTGTGCCACGACTGTTTTACAAGTATCACAATTTTCATGTACAGGTAACGTGACAGAAAAATAACGACAATCTTGCAGAACTGAAGGAAAAAATCACACACATTTTAGATATCACGAATTTACCTACGCAGGGCATTGACATGTATCGAAGAAAAAAACTATTTTTCTTAATTTTGTACAGAACAGAAATTTCGGGTGAGAAACATCTCTGCGTCGAAGAAGCAGGCCTGTCTGCTGTCTGCAGTCGGCAATGCTAGAAAGAATACGGTTACAGGTGAACTTGGTGCTTAACCACCATGATTGAGTACAAATTCGTTGATCAACTAAGCGTTGGTAAAGTTATTCCCGGGAGAGATCCTGGAAAAAAAAGAGATTATTCGGTGGAAATTATAAGAAGCTTTGAAAATGTTTCAGCATTGAATTAATATCATCACGTTTTACTTACTGAAGATCAAGATCAGGTCTATTTCGTACACTGGCCGGAATTTCACCGATAAGATTATTATTTTGTACATGCCTGCAACAAGGTAAAAAAAGAAAGTATGGATGAACAATACTCTTACTGATAACTTCCACATTGTTTGACAAAACCCAGCAAGTTGGCTCACAGTGGCTACAGTCATTACACGAATCCATTCACATGAAAATGAGAAAACTAATCTAATGCAATCAATTGCAGTGAATGCAGATGCGTGAGAAAATAGCCACAACGGCCTGGATCATTGTCTCTTATTTCCCTCTTTTTAATTCATGGGTTCAGACTCCACCATGTCATGTTCTTGGTTCTTACACAGGCTCCACCATGCATGGTGAAAATTTTGTTGCCATGCCAAACGTACCAATTCATAGAAATATTCACAATCAATGCATCTTTGGGGAGAAGATGCCTAAGGAATATGATTTATTCAAATGCTAAACGAAGTATTTATACTTCGGAAATTTTCAAAAAAAATTCCAACATTTCTAGACGACATAAACATTGGAAATCTTATTTTATTTTCCTTGTGTTTCAGGAAGCACAAACCCTCTCTAAATAACCTAACATGGACTTCCTATCACTTTATCTCTTACATATCTTGAATCAAAAAAGCCTCAACCTTAAGATGATGGTTCCTTTTGTAGATAAGGCCTTTGCCTAGAGCTCCTTTAATATATATAAGCCCACATAAAGCACTTTCCCATTGGACAACCTTGGGTTCATGCATGAATTAGGAGAGAAAGTGGACAACATAAGTGATGACGAGTTTAGTAACAGTTAAGTAGATCATCTTGTCGATCAATCTCTTATATCTATTAAGGTCCTTCAAGAAACTAGAGGAATCTCATATTTTCTTTCTTGGCTTGAGAAGCATAATGTCACAAGCAACATCACCAACACACCAATTCTCATATATAGTCTTTTGCATCAAGAGAGCCGATGATATGGTGTTGCTTGTGATCATCAAGTAGGAAGACTTCAAAACTATTTTCCCACAACATATAGTTATTTCCATTGAATTTTTTTGATGTGCCACCCAAGTTCTTTACAAACGAATCATTTGCAGCCCATCCTAAGGTCAAAAAATGTTGCAACTAGCAATAAGTAGAATCCAACAAGGGAGAGGCTAGACAACAATAGGAACCAGCAATTGGAGGTGTTGGTGGCAACAAGAGAGGACAACTGACCTTAAGGTATCTATAAGAGAGGTTGCCAACCTTAGAAGGGCAAGTAGGACAAGCCTATGGCCAGAAGGGCCAATAATAGCTTGAAAGAGGGTTGATGATGACCTAGCAGACCTTGGGTGTTGTTGATGAAAACCCTAGAGGGCCAAAAGATGTTGCTAGAAGGTGGGGAGTTATAGCCGTTGGGTTGAAGGGTGAAGAATGGAGGAAAATGACAAGTTTTGGTTGGCAATGGGGTGGAACTACCAATGGTTGGGCGGAAATGGCAATAATGATGGAAACTGATAGGATGGGCTAGTACTAGATGCGTTAGATCTCCTTTTTTTGCTCTTGTACCATGCAAAAAAGAGAAAAAAAGATATATTTCATAAGGAGTTATATATATGAGTGCAAGTGGATAAGTGGGTATTTATTTATCCAATAAGAGGGATATATACATAATGCATACTGGTAAAATAACTCTAACAATGGACAAGCACTGCTATTGTTGGTGTGGATATTGTATTCCATGTGAATTATGTACTCCATTTTTTATTGCTTTAATCAATAATGAATTAACATCAAAGGATACATTTTAATAAGAGTTCTAAGATTTTGACATTGTTGGATACTATATGTTGCACTTCTTTTATTCATGACACAAAGCTTCATATTCTTAAATCCTTAAGTCTAGTACCTGTATCTTAGAGTCCTTGCCAGTTACAAGCAGGAGCTATTACCTCCTGATTCCATTGTTTTTAAAAGGCTACAACGTTTTTCTTTTGAATTTCTTTCATAAAAATATTCTATGAACAACAATAATTTTCAGATATTTTTAACTTTTGTGTGGAGCCAACAGCTTTTGAATATTTTTTATAATTATTAGTCACAACCATGGGAACCAAGCTGCAAGAAATGCTCCAACTCATCCCGGCCATGTGAGTTCAGTTGTGTAGTCAGGATAAAGAGGAGCCATGGCTTGACATTACTAATCAAAAAAATCCATGGTAGATAAATTGAATGCGCACTGGAGTTGACATCTCATTACAAGGACATATGTACCATGTCAGCAAGGTCATAAAATTCAGGGTTTTTTACTTGTCACCTTGTCTACTCCCAAGAAGTAATGAATTCCTTGCATGTCATTTTTTGCTTAAATGCCATCAGAAAGTGATCATATTGGCATTTAAATAATAAAAGTGATAATGCCATTTATTGGATACTTTTTTCATGACTTGCAAGGAAATATTTCTAAAATTTATTCTGAAAATTATATTGTCAACTACCTGGTAATTGTTTTATGTTTCTCAGCAACTGCAGTGTTTCTACTGAAAGTCAAAAATACTTGCAAACGGTACTAAAAAAGGAAGATAAAGATTTGAAAATGAATAGATTGCTGAGTTCTCCAAGTTCTGAAGGTAGTGTTCCATTAAACTGATTGTTTTGTAAATTCCTTAGAGAAAGATCAGAACATGTTAAAAACACATAAAAATTCACTACAAAGTCTAATTATTTAAAAAAAAAATCTTACAATCTTTGTAGTTGTTGCAAGCGTCTAAGATCTGGAATGGATCCTGAGAAATTATTGTTTCCAAGTAAGCTGGGAAAATGAAACAAAAATTTGTCAAAGGACAATTACTTCAAAGCTAACCATAATGTGGCTAGTAGAAGGCAACTCACATATCAGTAAGGGCAGTTAAGTTAGAAATGTAAGGGGACAGAGTTCCAGAAAGTCCCATACTTGTCAGATTCCTGTATGGCAAGAAAAAAAGTACAGATAGGTTTAAAAAATTGAGGAACCAGATTGCAATAATCTACAGGATTTTGAGTTCCACTCACAATGCAGTTACACGTAATCTAGAACCCATAGAGCATATGATTCCTTTCCATGAGTACCCTTGAGGCAAGCAGGGATCACCTTCCCAGCCAGATGGTGGATTTCGTATTTCTTTCTTGATTTCAAAAAGAGCAATTACTGCAGGAAGAAGTTAAGATCTTTGTAAGAGAATATATCAATAGAAAAAAATAGTAATAGAAAAGGCAAAGATTGGTGAGCAAACCATCTTGAGTGGTAGTTATTTCCCCGGCAGTCATATAACCATACACTTCTCCACCATTGATTAGAGGAGGAAGATCTGAACCAGATACAGGAACCAACTTGACATTGGTGGAACCAGAAAGAATCCAATTGGCTGAAAAGACAGAGGTTCCTGAAGACACCACACTCAAATTTGTGTAAAAACTAATCCCATTTATGGATATGTCAAGTGCCCTCCTGGAGATTTGTGATGAACGTTCTAAGAAATAAAGAGCAATATAGTAGGTGGAGTTCCTTAGAGGTACACTAGGCCACTGCAGTTCCATGGGCTTATTGTTTTCAGCTACCATAGATGTTTCAAATATTTTGGAGGGAGGGAGATTCCAGAATCCAGAAACCAAAACATTTCCAAAGGCTTGAGTGGAATATGAGTTATTGATAAATGGCTGCCAGAATCTATCATAAGGATCATCAGGGTACCTGGGTTCCCAAAAACAGACAAAGATAAGAATTTGGATGAAGTAAATAACTACCACACAGTTCCTACAGAGACAATGGGAAAGGATTTAAACACTCCTGAACATTTTTTGAAAGACAATAACTCAGAAAAAAAGTGGTAAGCATTCGTAACAACATTGTATAAAATAAATGAACCGTGAAAAGTGATGTCACCATATGACGATGACAAAAAGTAATGTCTTTGGCAGTGGCTCATGTCCTACCTTTTCTACACGGTTTTTGGTCAAGATGTCCTCAAAAATGTTCGAGTACCCTATCAAATGAATGTTGATATTGAGTTTCCCATTGGAGATCTTGTGTGAATCATCATCTTCATTTTATTTTCATTGATGAAGTTCAATGCCTTATATGTCTTAACACATAGTTGTGAAAGATATTCAAACCGTTCCAAAAGTATTTCAGGTATTAGATGCTTATATAGAACTCCTTACTGGAGATCTAGTGAATCATTATACACTGACGAATTTTGGTTTCTTATGTTTCTTAACACTGTTTGTTTTGGAGGTCATGGAGAATATGAAAGAGTATGCTAATAAATTATCCTATTTGACTTAGAAATTGAGTATAAAGAATCTGAGATAAATTTGTTAAGATCAAGCTTCCTCCACAAGACAAGACAAGAGTTGAAACCACTTGAGTTTGTCTTTATATTCTAACAATTACCTTCGTATGTAGCATTATAATTGCAGAACACAAAGGCCACCAATTTTACAGTATAATATAAAAGCTTGCGTCCTACCAAGTTTATTTTCAACCAAAGTTCTTGAGCCACTAATTCTTCTCCGGTTAATTTGTATTCATGGTTTATGTGTGATCGAGCGCTGGAAACAACATACAACACCCATATTTTGCGCGAAATTCGTTCTTTGGAAAAGAAGAAACATCCAAGGTAGCACAGACCTGAGGACGGGGCCAGTGTATCCAATATTACTCCTCGCAATGAGTCCTAGGGCGTTCTTCTCAAAATCCGTGCCATTGTAGGTAGTATCGGGCAGCATCACCAGCTCAATGGCGGAAATGAAGGGATCCCCTTCCGTGTAAACATTTCCCGCCACGCACACGCTGGTACTCTTCCTCCCCTTCGGCAGATAGACCATCTCGTAGTACGACGCCATGCCCCTTCGGTGATCCTCCGTTGTGTTCACCACCGTCCAGAACGTGCCGTCGACTAGCTGATCGAACACCGGTGGCTCCGGGGCATCGCCGCCGTAGAAGTAGGTGGTCCGGAGCAGATACTTCTGCGCGGAGAGGGTGTAGATGTCGATCGCGTAGCAGAACTTCCGGGGGCCATCGGAGCTGGAGTAGGGGAAGGATCGGAAGGTGGAGAGGATGGCGTGGAGGCCCGGTAGGTCGAGCGTTTGGGGGTTTCCGGATTTGACGAAGGACTCGTCCGAGAGCCAGGTGCGGTTGTCGACGGTGATACGGTTGGCGGCGCCGCAGTTGATGAGATTGCTCCCTCTTAGGGTGGTGGCGGCGGCAGCGGAGTTGGCGAGGACGAGGAGGAGGAGGAGAGGAGTTGGCATGGCGGCTGGGGCAAGAGGAAGGGGATGATGGTTGGTGCGAGGCGAAGCAGTTGGCTGGGGTTTGAAGCTGTGGAAGCTTCGACTCCCATCTTCAGGTTTGGTTAGCAATGCACAAATCCATCACGCTAAGGAAACGCGGAGATATGGTCAAAGCCACGTTTTCTCTTATTCGATTACCTTTTTCATTATCGTGTTCGTAGAATTTATAAAAATTAAATTATCATAAATTATTTATTTATATTAAATAAATTAAATTAAATTTATTTCTGTCGATGATAAAAATGAAGTTTAGAGTTTATGACAAATAAATTGTCTAAAATTTATCTAAGTCAAGCATTCTTGTTTACTTTCATTTGTAAATTTTTTTTGTTATATTCAATTCTAAAAGATATATACAAACATATTTACATTGAATTCAATTTCATTTAAGATATAAATTCTTGTTAATTTATTTTTAACTAATTTAAAACACATCTTATATATCGTAAAATTTTATAATATCATTTATCAAAAAAAAATTATGTTATTTACTATTAATGAGATGTAATAATTTTAAAAAAATATTATTTTAAAAAATAATCATCATATTATTATAATAAATACTATTCATTATTTTTTTACATATTTTATTTATTATTTATTATAACTTTTAAAATAACACTAACATCACTTTTCTATTATAAATTATATAATTTTAAAAAAAAATTATGTAACTCACTTTGTCTCACCAAAATATCTAAACAAACACACGTAAAGACAAGTGATCAATGGTCACCTCTTTTTTTTTGTAAATATGTGATGTTTATCCTCAACCATAGTGATCGGGTCAAAAATGTTTATTTAGGAGACAACAATAGATCTACGATACCTTCAGGTGTACATGAAACGCTTTCCATGATTAATATTGGATTATAACAATGATAAACGCGTCCATAGAAATAAAATTATTCAAATTATTAAATTGGAAAAAATGGATATTGACTTTGCATTAATATAAATAGACATCTGCACCAGCTCATCAATAAATTTTGGGTTGAAAAGTCAGAAAAAAGGTCCAAAACCAAGTTGGTACATATACTCAAGTATGGTACTGGTATAATACATGAGTTAGGTTTGTGATTATGTATTCTATGTAAATTAAAATAGGAATTGAACATAAATTTACATGATGATGATTTTTTTATCATCAGTTGACTTTAAAATGAAATTTCAAGTGAGAGGAAGAGCATTTGAATAGTCTCACATTTATTAAAATAAAGATTACACTTGAACTTCTGTGATAATAACTCTTTTCATTTATTATCAATTAAGATAGAAGTTTAACATAACATTAGAACAAGTTAATACACACTCATTTCTAGACACTTATAAGCATATAAATAAAAAAACACAAATAAGAGAAAATGCCAGAATAAGTTTACATCAGTTAAAATAAAGACTGAACTTGAATTTACATGATGATGAACTTTTTTACTTATTATTAATTAATTTTAAGTTAAAATTTTAACTCATATAGACATTGCTTTTAATAATGCAGCAAATGATACATGGTTGGAGCAATTTATGTAAAAGAAGTTAAACTTATGAATGTTGTAGATCTAAATTACGATAAAAGCAACTAAGCTTTTGTTTGCTTAAATGGTAAACATTATGTATCTTCGTTTTTTACTATATATCATAACTATGTATAGTATTTACCAAACATCTTTAATATTCTACATTAAAAAAATCATACTAAAAGTTTATATTATATAATTTTTAAAAAAATATGAACTTTATCTTACTTAATTCTACTACTTAAATAAACACTACCTAAGTTTATGTGTTATCATGCTAAGTCTCAAGCAAGGGAAGTCTGATTTACAGGATTCAAACTCCATTCATTTCTACGATAAAACATTGTACCGAGACTTTGAAGAGTATGCATGATATTCAAAAAAACAGATAGTTGTGGGTCTTGTATGAATCACAAAATGTCGTACAATATATACTTCAAATGATAGAAAAAAAAATTGCCCCAGCCCGAATCAAATAAATGACACGCAAAAGTGAATACAAATTAAAGCCAGAAATAATCGTGATACAACTATACATTGAGAGCCTGGTCCAACATAGGGTGAAGAAACTGTTAATGGGTCAGCGAATAACTTTGAGCTGGTCACTTGAAATCAGGATCCAGGTGCGATTTTTTTTTCATGCCAGACTGCAAGAACGAAAACTTGTTACTTTGTGATGTTTTTCTTCTGATATGTCCCGTTTTAACCCATAACTTCAAATATAGTGGTAGGAAGATGAATCTTTCTAGCAGTTAGATTTGATTGTCTTTTTCACAGTTAGATTTTTAAGATGAATTTTTATACAGTAAAATAGCATATATATAGTGATGCACACCCAAATTGGTTATTATACAAGGGGATAAGAATAAAGCACGAATTCAACCCCACCATAAGAGCATATTTACTTACCTGTTAAGTTTTAGTGTAGGAATTGATCCAGTCTGCCACGTCCACCAACATTGGCATAGTTCAATTCTGGCCTGCTGAATCACTAGCATGTCTGTTCTCTCCAGCAGGTTCGTCAGTCTTATCAGATCCATAAGCACTTGGATCCATGCCCTCTTGCTTTAGCACTACCCTTCTTGACTTCCTTGTAGGAGATAAAACAAGAGGTCCCTCTACATTTAAATCAGATGGCCTATTGTTTGGAGCGCCACCCTTAGGATGGGGTCTAGGAAGTAGCAAAGGCTTGGTTGGTGAGGGAACATACGTAAAATACCTGGATTTGAAAGATTGAATTAAATTTTTCCTGAATTTGGATTGCACGAAAAAATGTTAAACATGTTATGATGAATGTCGATAATAACTCCACCAAATTTAAACAAACCTGTGGTTGAGTGCTTGTTGTGAAGTTATCCTGGCAATGGGATCATATGTGAACATTTTTGATAATAAGTCCAATGCATCATCAGTAGCCATGGGAAACAGCAAACGAAGTGGAGGAGCGGCAACAAATTGGTACTCAACATAGTCTGGAAGGTAAACCATGTCAGGCCACTGTGATTTGTTTGGAGTCCCTAAGGCAGCAAATATCTTCCCTAGCTGATCCATATCACTCAAACCCTGTAGAGTCATGATCAACAATTTGAAAATCTCAACTTAAAACAAAGAGAACTTGGAAACTGAACCAATGTAAAGTAGAATAAATACAATTTTTTTTAAAAAAATTATATTGAACATGTAGTGTAGAATAAATTCAAAATTAAAAAATACCACTAATTGTGAGAACAGGTAGGGCAGAAGGAACAAAATTAATAAATTCAACATGTAGAGTAGAATAAATTCAAAATTAAAAAATGCCACCATGAAAACTTGGAAACTGAACCATTTTTCTTTATTTTAAATTGTGTAATTTTAAGTCTTTTTTACACAACTTCTTCTAACCATGTATATTTGATATTCCTCCACCCCTCGCTTTCAATGGTCCAATGTAATCATGAGATTACTTTGACAAGATCAAACCATCGAAATTCACCTTTTCTCCCAAATCTATTTCAGATTATTCATTTCTTAAACTATTCTTTGGAGCACTACCACTCATCAATATTAACAGTCTCGTATCAACTATATTACTTTTTACTTATGTTCTTGTTTGGGAACTCAGCTCTGCTTCATAAAGCATTGCTAGTTGAACGCCGAATAGACATCTTATAAAAGGTTTCATTTAATCAACAACCACAGACACCAACATCCTGCACAAGGAATCAACACGATAAGCACCTCAAGTTGTCCTTGAGAATCCTCATAACTATGTTTAATGAAGCTTCAGTTCCAATTTCTACTAGAAACCTCTACCAAGATCATGTGAGCTGCATATTTCAAACAATAGACAGAGGGCATTGCTGTCAGTAACCAAATTTAGAGCCTCCCAACCTCCCTTAAACATATAAAGAAAAAGATTCTGAACAGAAAAGCTCCCATCATTGAAATGCATAATTTCTAAGTGTATAGCAATCCCCCCTTAACAGCTACCACCAAGATCTCAGTCAAGGGCCAACTCATCCATCTCACTAATCAAATTTTATTTACCAAAGAGCAGATCAATTTTTTGGGCTGTCAGTCTGTCAGTATCACTTGATATTCAAAATCTGAATATTCACTCCAGATCTGTAAATGAATTTTTGGATTTTATCTAAAAACTAAAAAGCCTAGATAAAGTTCAGATGCTCCAAAAATTTCATCCGTAAATATCTGAATTTGCATGTATGGTTGCATCCATCTAATGTACAGAGAGTTAAGCATACTAAATAGAGTTCATTATTTCATGTATAGAATATGATTAACTAATTAATTAATTTAAATAATCTAATCCTGTGAAATATACCCATTATATCCATATTTAATTATATATTGATTTGATTAAGTATATTCTTCATATTTAAAATTTTGAATTGGATATAGATGCACCCAACTTAAAATATATTTGTCCAATTGGATAATATCTGAGATATCCATTTTATTCAGATAAAAATGTGAAAAGTTTTCAAATGCCAATTCTCAAAGGGATTTTAAAATATGAAACACTCAAAAACACACCCATATAGGTTCTAAAATACACTCATATGGATTAAAACATAGGAAGTATTCATCCATTTTGTTGGTCTCTCCATATTTTTAAAGGTGGGAGTCTAGGCACCAATGTGTGAATTGGTCATGCCATGACTGCTGCCTTGCCCCATCTTAATGAAATGTATTTTTTGTTGGATCCATCAAATTAAGTATATGTTTTTAAATATTTTTCCTTGCAAAAAATCTTAATATATTGTTTTATGAAATATACAGAAGTATTGAAAAATATAATCATAAATATTATTGATGTGTGTGTGTAGATATTAGTATTATTACACTTCATATTTTGATGTTGACCTAAGATTATTTATGCATTTGAGTGCTATTTAGGAAAATAATAGAGTTAAAAATAAACATGTTATTATTAAACATATAATACTTAAAATTTAAAAATAAATATCTAAATAAGTGGCTAGGAAGCTTAAATCTTTGACACCTTGGCACCCTAAAAAGTGTGGATCTGTCTCTCTTTACAAGCACATACATGAAATATTAGTAGCAGCTCCTTTTTTATTAAGGTGGCTCACTGGCAACCAACACTACTAAGCTGCACTAGGTCATCAGTTTAAGCACTCAGGTCCTTGACAAAGGGACTGGTGGGAAATTCTCGCCACCCAAGTACACTGTGAGTGTGGCTACCAAGTGGTAGAAGATTCTCACCACTCAAATACACCTATATGGATGGCAGCAGCTCCTTGCAAACACTAGAATCATAGAGCACTTTTTCAAAGCTACAATCTATTACATAAATTTCAAGACCATAATTTATTTATTTCATATGAAATCGTAAGCAAGAGTAAAAGAATAAGGAATTAACAAAACATAATTAAATATATGGTACTAAGATTTCATGTAAAAAGGTAGTTCAAGAAGCATTTCAATCAAAATATGATAGACCACAATACTTACTGCTAGGAAAGGATGACGAAGGAGAAGTTCAGCAAATATACAACCTACTGCCCACACATCCACCCCTGCTCCATAGTACCTGGCTCCAAATAACAATTCTGGAGCTCTATACCATCTGGAAAAAACCTGTGATACCAACATATCTTATTAAACAACTATAAACAATAAGCTATAATAGTAGATAAAATTCAAATCAATAAACACTTAATGACATATGCAGCAACAAATAGAATACACTAAAACAATTATTGAGCAGCCTTGACCAAAACAAGTAGAACCAGGCATATATGTACACCAACTAAGCCACATTATCTCACAAGTTATCTGTAATATACTTCACTTTTGCACTAAACCTAAACACTACACATTGCTTTTTACTTCTCCCTATGATAAGTTCACCATCAATGCAGGTGCAAAGCCCTAAGGTCCATTACCAAACCCTTTTGTCATCTATATAACTAGAGTATAAAAATGTTTTTTAACATGCAAATGACCATTTTATTGTAGATTAGCCTTTGAACAGACTTACACTTAATGTAGGCAAGAGCACAGAGAACATGACCAATGTGCCATCTTGGACTTGTGCAAGAATTGACTAAGAAGTTCAACTACATATGTAATGTTTAGATGAGTGATTGCCAAATATATCCACTTGTTGATCAATTGCCTATATCTACCAACATCCTCAAATACCTCTAAAAAATTTTGTCACAAAAGGATAAAATCTGATCTATCCAAGTGCTTTTCTAGTTCACATCCTTGAAGATCAAGTATATACTCCCTCTGAGATAGCACTATCTTATCCTTAGCATATGCAAGCTCTATTCCAAAAAAATACTTATCCCTATGGCATAGGCTTAATATATCATAAAATAATTTTTTTAATAATAATACAAATTGTGTTCCAGTTAATGGGAAAAAAAAAACTCTACTGAAGAAAAAACTTCAAATTTTGTAGTTTCACTATTCATATAATTCACTGGTAAATTTCATACCTGACGTGTGAATTTGCGACCTGCCGTTCCAAATATTCTAGCTAGGCCAAAGTCTGCAAGCTTCAACTGCCCATTGGCAGCAATGAGCAAGTTGTTGGGCTTCAAATCCCTGTTACACATGCATTTGAAAACAAATAACAGAATGATAAGGACCAGTCCAAATAATGTAAATTTACGTGGAAGGAGAAACTAGAGACATACCACAACCAAGCGTCAAATGAAAAATACCTGTGTAAAACCTGATTCTCGTGGCAGAATGCTAGACCCTTCAAAGCCATTTGTAGGTATGACTTAATGTCTGCTGGAGAGAGGACAATATTGCCATCACATATAACAGCTTCTAAGTCACTTTCCATAAACTCAAATACAAGATGTAAGTTTCCCTTGTGAAGGAAAACATCTACCAACTCAATTATGTTTGGATCTTTAAGCTCCTTAAGTATTTTTATTTCCCTTAATGCAGTGGGATTTATGCCCTCCTTTTGCTTTCCAAGTCGTATTTTCTTGATAGCAACTGTCTGTCCTACCTGCAAAAATTATAAATTTGTATGCTTTATACTAATATTCAAATATTAATGAATATATAGGACATAAAATGAAACATTTTCAACATAAATACATGCAAAATCACCAGATATTTTCCTTGTTTGACTAAATAAAAAATAGCAGACATGCATTTATAATACATTAACAAGCATAAACCGGGAACTTCTTGAAAGTTTATTAGTGTTTTAAGTGGTCAAAAATAAAATTTTTGATAAGAGAAGGTAAAACATAAATATGAGTTCTACATCAAGGTGGTAAGAAGTTGAGAGGAATAAGTGAATTCAATTCTATGACCTTGTATTGATAACAAATGCTTTTTTTGAAAAGGATAAGGTACAATATTAAATAATAAGTTTCAATCATGTTACATCTTGCATTTTTTTTCAAAATAAACAGAAGAAATACAGTATTTAAGTATTTTAAAACGTTTTCAAAAGGAAATCCTTATGGGGTCCAGTAATACTGGGTTATTGATGGGAGCTTAAAGAAGTTGTAATCAATGGAGAGACAGAGAAAACAAGTGAAAGTCATGAAGAGATGCAGAGAGGTCATCAAATGGACATTTGGATCAGATGTCCATTGTTGGCATTCATCGATTTCCCTTTTTCATTTGCTTTTATTTTTCTTCCTTTGCTATTGTTAGGGCCCTAGATCACTGCTTTTTCTTAATCTCATTGCAGGTGGCTAGCTAGCCACTTTCCAAAGAGAGAAATTTCAATGGATGTCCGAAACAATGGCAATGTAACCCACCTATAAAAGCTGCTCTTCTGACTTTCACCCCCATCTTTCATAGCTCTCATGACCCATATAACTCCTCACCCTCTCCCCTTCTCACAAACTTCCAACAAGAAATCCAAGATTTCTTCTTGTTTCTTTTCCATGGACTGGAATCTTAATTATACTTTCTTTGATTGTTGATGATTTTGCATATTCCAATATTTTGTGTTAAATTTAAGTCTGTGACATTTGTGGGTGCGTGTGTGTCAATTGAAAGTTTCATGTATTGATGAGTCCTCAAGAGGGTTCACAAATGCATAACCTTAGAACTCTTTGCTGAGTTGCCCCTATGACTAGAACTTGCAATCCTCCAAGACAAAAAGAGGCAACCTTAACGTCAGCAAACCTCTCTCACAAACCCCATGCTTTCCTACCTACATTTTTTTTGAGGGAAGAATAGGTTGAATCTTATCGAGCCTTGCTAATTTCTAAGCATACCCTGGACCTAAGAGGAAAGAAATCTGCAACTCCTGCCAATTCTACCGTTATAGATGGCTACCAATTGACAGAATTAGGCACCTCCCTAGATTCTCAAAGTAATCATCAGTCGTTTTCACCTTTGGAACATCCACAACTCTGACATCGAAAGAAAGCACACATATTTCACATTAGCTCGCTGATTCTAGACCATAAAAAACCCCGCTTAGAGACTGTTTCACTTATTATCAGAAATTTTCTCCGCAGTGCTTGCTCCATCCTTCAGCCTAAAACTCCCAGTTGCTTCTTCTTAATTGGCAGTATTCAAGTTACAGCAAATGAGGGGTTAGAAAGAAAGGCCTGCACAAGCCACTGGGCACGTCGCTTACCCCTATCATCCAAACACTCACCCAATACAGCACGAAAAGTGAAACCCAGTGATGGTATTTCTTGGGAGAACCATCCTTCTACCGGACCTTATTTACGTTTTGGTCTCCCCAAAACAAAGGTTTGCGAAATTTCAGTGAAAAGAAAAGTATCCATACCGCGTTCCATTTGCAAAACAGAGTCCAACTCCTCCTCGCCCGAACAATTTAGTAAAGGAACAACAAGATGAAACATGAATGAAAAAAGAAAAAATCTTCCACTTTCCGTCCGTTCCAACGTCGATAGAAGAAGCAAAAGACGAAAAAGAGGAGGCATGTCATACCTTGGTGTCAATGGCCTTGAAAACAATACCGTAGCTACCCTCCCCCAGCACCTCTTGTTTGATGTAACGATCCGCAATCCGCCTCGACGTCGAGGGGTCCTCCTCTTCCTTACCCCTAGGGCTTCCCCCCTTCGTCCCGGCGTCTGGAGGAAGCTTCCTGTGCGGGGGCATCTTCTTCTTCTTCTTTTTTCTTCTTTCTCTGTTCTTCCCCGTTCAGATCATCCACGTCCCGCCGGAGGAGAGGAGTGCAGGCGGGCGGCGGCGCTGGAGGAGTGGAGGTGGTGTGAATGACGTCGTTGCAAGGACGAGCGGTGCCGCTTCTGCTTCGGAGAAGTACGAGAAGATGCGTTGGGTGGACTCTGGTCTGCAGTTGCCGGTACCGGAAGATTTATATACGTTAGCCTCCAGAATTTAGAATTACGACTGCAAAAAAATATTAAAGTAATTTTTATTCTAAAAATTAATATTAAAGTAATTCACAGAATTAAATATTTTTTAGAAATTAATTATTTTTAAAAAAATTGTTATACACAAAAAAATAAATTTTTTTATTTGCCTGCCATAAAGTATTTGATAAATACCTGTATATTATCTAAACAGTTAATATTTACTTACATGTTGTTGAAAATTTAAGGTTTAAGGTTTTACATGTTGCTGAAAATTACAATTCTTATTGAAATATCCTTACAATTAATATACATTATATTGTAGGGGTATTAAGGTTTCGAATACGAGATTAGAAGTTTTTTTTAAAGATCTTTAACTATTAAGGTATCACTTGATTACTTTTGCAAAAGAAAGAACAGTTCTTGTTAATTTTATTTCAAAAAATGACGATTTCAACCAAATTTGTTATGATTTGAACCAGAAACTTTACCATTATGACACGTTATTTCTATTTAAAATTGTTGATTTTAACCAGACTAGATTTTCTGCGCCTGATACCGAATTTCCATGTAAGCTATACATGCTCTCGATCAAACCAGAAGTTTTCAGTCCAAATCGAGTTTTTTACCATTCACCCATCTTGTTCACGGTCTGATGGACTTTTTTTATTTTGTCCCATTTGTTTCTGCTCTCTATTTTGATTGAGACCTTATCTCATAAATAGATTAGGAACTTTAAAAAATCAGTTATTCGGTTTTAAATCAAAATTTTCAAATCTAAACTAGGAAACTTTTCTCGCGTGGTTTAAAAAAAACGGTAATGGACAAAGACGATCGATCTATATTGACAAATGAAAATTCTGTCACTACACGTGAGGTGATTGAATAATATGAATAAATATGGTTAAAGAATAATATATTCGCAATTAGGTCGAATATTTCCTAGCCATGCCCATATCATCTGAATGACATGCACACTAGCAGTCAGCAGTGCAATATTCATTACGTACGTATTTTACCGATTACTGCTTAATTAAATTTAACTGGCTCCGAGCCTTCCATTCATGTTGTAAAATTTTAAAAGTTCTATATATATATAT